>VXBI01004465.1:1060162-1114779 GCA_013397375.1 Toxostoma redivivum
AAAAAATACCCTGTGGAAATCAGGCCTGATACTGCAGCGTTTTCTATCATTCCACTGTTTGGGGTCCTTTAGTCTGCCTGGGAGCTGCTTAAAATTGGAAGGAGTTTTCTTTTTAGAAAACACGATTAAATGATGGAGTGTTTGTAGTTCTTTAGACCAGCTTGCAAACGTTTTCTTCTCTTCCTAGCTGTTGCTGATGCAATTAGAACAAGCCTTGGACCAAAGGGAATGGATAAAATGGTAAGCTTTGTGTTTTAAATTTCAGAATATTAGATACTGTAAATTCAACGTGTCTTACAGAGGATACTGTCTTTCACCTTAATTCTTTGCCGTGTTTCAGGCATTTAAGGGAAAGTGGGAACTAAATGGAAATCTTGATTTTGAGAATGATGTTAAAAAATATTTTGAGCCTCAAATGAAAGATTTGCAGCTGCTGATCAGAATTATGTTCCCGCCCGTTATTCCCAGATTCAGGATGCTAAGGGAGATGTGACAATCACTAACGATGGTGCCACTATCCTGAAACAAATGCAGGTTCTGCACCCTGCAGCCAAAATGGTGAGTGATTTCTTTTCCATTTTGTGTGCATTTGAGGAGCATTACCTGGAATAGTGACAGAGCAGGAAATTTTGTGCATTGTGCTCCAGGAACATTTATTTTCATTGTGGCATCTAGTTAAGAATTACAAACTGTTATTATGCACAATCCCTCTGAACATGTTTTAAGACATAAGAAAGTGTAGCCCAGACTTTCATCTGTCATTTGGGAAGGAAAAAACTCGTGTCCCAAGCCATTAGGACAGAAGAGAATGAAAGAAGGGAATGAGTGAAGGTATGGTCAGGTGGTCTGAGGAGACAGTAGCTGGTCCTTTGAGATGTTCAATGTTCATGGATTTGGTTGTGGTTGGAGATGGAAATGAGCTTCCTGTGACCCTCCTCCAGAAAAGGAAAAGGTGAACCTGTTAGATAGGTGCATTCAGTTTTAAATTTGGTGAACAAAGCTTTGCATCTGGAACTGACTTACTGTACCATAGATGTATTTTGGCCAAAAAAGTGTTTGGGTATGGGTAAACAGCACTCTGTATATTTACTTTTTTGTCATAATTTCTCCTTTAGTTAGTAGAGCTGTCAAAAGCACAAGATATTGAAGCTGGAGATGGCACAACCTCTGTTGTTGTCATTGCTGGAGCTCTTTTGGATGCCTGTTCCAGACTCCTTCAGAAAGGTAAATGTCTTCATTTAACATGCAGAGACTTTAGGTACTGAAGTCATTTTGTCTTCTTGCATGTGTGGGATGAAGGTTAAAGTAATTGTAATCAGTTGGAAGGATAAAGAGTGTATCCCACATTCCAGGGAAATTAGGAGTTTCATACAGGACTGTGGGAGAAGGGTTTTTGAAAATCTGAAATTTAATCTGTGTCAGCCTCCTCATAGGCATCAGCTGAACAGCAGCAGCTTCAGGAATGCCAAGAGAATTTGGAGAAAGCGTTTCTGGGATGTCAGGGATCATGGGGAAATGTGCAGGACTTGTCTGTGAGGACAAATCACTTGGAATGTTACAGCTTTTTTCCTCAGTTTTAATAGCAGAAAATAATAAGGGTGGTAATACACTGGGTGAAGAACATTGTGTTAAAATGGCTTCAGTTTATTCTGACCTGAGTATCTTGTGCTTTAAAATGGAAAGAGATGGTGAAGAAAAAACAAAAAAAGATGTGTTTGAAACATGAAGTGTCTAACAGGCATTTTTTATGCACAGGAATTCACCCCACCATCATTTCGGAGTCATTCCAGAAGGCTCTGGATAAAGGTATTGAGGTGCTGACCAACATGGCCCAGCCCGTGGAGCTCAGTGACAGAGAGACCCTGCTGAACAGTGCAACAACTTCCCTCAACTCCAAGGTACAGCTGCATTTGGGCTGGCAGCTCCAGCCCAGCCATGCCTTTCAGCTTTTCAAGTCTAAGAAAAAGCAGTTTTGTTTTCTGTGCATCCCTGAGTGTGGATTTCCCTCTCAGAATCACTGCTCTGTCCTTGCCACGGGGCAGCTGTTAGGAAGATGCCTTGTTAAAACATCTTTGCTTCCAAATTCTGATATCAAATATTGAAACACAGTGATAATATTGTGAAACTGCTGTTCATCAGTGTAAAGTCTCTCACCATGTTTTTTTTACTGTTGCATCCCTTAGGTCGTGTGTCAGTATTCCAGTTTACTTTCTCCAATGAGTGTTGATGCAGTGATGAAGGTGATTGACCCAAGTACAGCCAACAGTGTGGACCTCAGAGATATAAAAATTGTTAAGAAGCTGGGGTAAGAAACAGTTTGTAATTAGACAGATTTTGTCTCTGTGAACTCAGTTTGCCAGAGTGCTCCAGTCATGGGTTGTGTTTTGTTTTCAGAGGCACAATTGATGATTGTGAACTGGTTGAGGGACTCGTCCTGACTCAGAAGGTGGCAAATACCGGTGTTACCAGAGTGGAAAAAGCCAAAATTGGCCTCATTCAGTTCTGCTTGTCTGCTCCAAAGACAGATGTAAGTCTGACTGTGGCTAAAGCAAAGCTTCATACTCTGGGACTTGGGACAAGCAAATGGAATAACAAATGTTTTTTAAGATGCTGTGGTGTCAACTCTATGCCGCTGCTAGAGCAAAGGGACTGCTGGGTGCTAAAAAAAATTACAGTTGGCATGAAAAAAAACTGTTTAAATTGTGTTACCTGAATTGTCTCTAATAGTATTTTGCTGTTTTGCTTCTTTGTTTAGAATCACAGCATCTTACATTAAAGAACGTGGCACATTTTGACACTTGCTTTTAAAGTCAGCTCACAATACCTGCTTTTCTCTTTCATTTGAAACAGATGGACAACCAGATTGTTGTTTCTGACTATGCTCAAATGGACAGAGTGCTGCGTGAGGAGAGGGCCTACATCCTGAACCTGGTGAAGCAGATCAAGAAGGCTGGCTGCAATGTGCTGCTCATTCAGAAATCCATCCTGCGGTACGTTAATACCCAGCCACCGGCTCTCTGCAGGGCTCGGAGCCACAGTTGGAATTGTTGGGAAAACTGAAGCCAAATAAAGTCACACTTGGCAAAGTAACAGTCAGTGTACCTTAAAGCACCAGCACTGTCTGTATTTTGAGTTTGATGACATCCTTACTTTGTACTCTGAAGAATTGGAGCACTGGGACCTGACTCCTTCCCTCTCGTTTTCAGGGATGCTCTCAGTGATCTGGCTCTCCATTTTCTGAACAAAGTTAAGATCATGGTGGTTAAAGACATCGAAAGAGAGGATATTGAGTTTATATGTAAGGTAAGGTGGGTTGTATAAAGGAGCAGCAGTGTTTAAAATCTACCCCAAAACTAACTGCCCAGCTAGGGCCAGTTTATTGTGACATTTTCACAAATTCCGTGTTTTGACTATAGCACAAGAGCAGACATTTCCCTAAAAAACATTCCTGCTCTGCTGAGCAGTCACACTTCTATAGAAGAATTCAGGACAGATGAAAAAACCACACTCCCTTGTGCATTTTACTGTCTTATGCAGAAAGACAACGTGCAGTCTACTTGCTGACTCTGCAGTCAGCCTCTGGATTAATTTTTTTTCTCATTATTTTTCAGACAATTGGAACTAAGCCTGTGGCTCATATTGACCAGTTCACCCCTGACATGCTGGGCTCTGCTGAGCTGGCAGAGGAGGTCAACTTGAACGGTTCTGGGAAACTAATAAAGGCGAGTGAGGGGCAAAATGTTAATACCTGCTTAATAACTGGTAGATTTGATTTTTTTACTATGGAATTTATTACACTTAAGTACCTATTTCTAAGCTCTGAGTAGCCACCGACTTTGGCAGTGCAGTGATTTTGCTTGGCCAGACATCAGTGCTGTTACACAGTTTGAAAGTGCCAGTGGCAGTGTCTTTTTGTCCCAAGCTTTTATTTGTTCCCCAGTGTCAGTATTTGGTTTTATGTTTTAGATCACAGGCTGCACAAACCCTGGGAAAACTGTGAGCATCGTGGTCCGCGGGTCCAACAAACTCGTCCTGGAGGAAGCCGAGCGCTCCATTCACGATGCCCTGTGCGTCATAAGGTGCTTAGTGAAGAAAAGGTAATGTCTCCGTCGGGTTAATGAGTAACACATCAAGCCTGATGAGGGTGCAGTGCTGTGGAGTGAGGTTTGATGGTTTCTGTGCTCTCAGGGCTTTGATTGCTGGTGGTGGAGCCCCCGAGATCGAGCTGGCGCTGCGGCTGAACGAGTACGCGCGGACGCTGAAGGGGATGGAGTCCTACTGTGTCCGTGCCTACGGGGATGCTCTTGAGGTCATTCCCTCCACCCTGGCTGAGAATGCAGGCCTCAATCCCATCTCCACGGTCACAGAGCTCAGAAACAGACATGCCCAAGGAGAGAAGACAGCTGGCATTAATGTCAGAAAGGTAAAGAGGGGTTAGAATACCTGGGTGTTACTGGGGAAATGCTTAACCTTAGGGCTGGACTAGGGAGAGGGCAAGGTGGTGTCTCACAATGGTAGCTTCCCTAAAATTAGCAGAGGGAAATGACAGCTTGTTCTTTCAGGAACTCACCCCAGGCATTGATAATAGCAGATATTAAATGCTGTACCCACTGGACAAGAAACATCTCACATCTCTACAAAAGTGTTTCAGCTACAACGATAGATCCATTTAGAATGATCCATCAATGGGATCTGCAGTGGAAGCTGGTCATAAGCTGGGAGTAGCACCACAGCTTTTTCTCAGCTGGCACTGTTGGCCTTTTCTTTTGACTGATTTTGACTAGATATGTCAAATGCTTGGGGAGAAAAGATGTGTGCTATGATGCCCTGTGATAGTCTGGGAGTTGACTGTCCTCAGGATTCTGCTAAAAGAAAATGTGCTAAATGTGACTGTCTTGCACAAACTGAAGGCTCCTTGTTCCCCTAGGGTGGCATTTCCAACATCCTGGAGGAGCTGGTTGTGCAGCCTCTGCTGGTGTCTCTGAGTGCTCTGACCCTCGCGACAGAAACCGTGCGCAGCATTCTCAAGATTGATGATGTGGTGAGTGGTGTTGGCATCGTGGTTTGGGTTATCCTTCCTTCACAAGCACTAGGATATTGTCAGTCATTTGCTGTGCTTCAAAATGCAGTTGCTGTGTAGAATATTCTCAGTTTGTGTGCTACTTAAGACCATTCAGCCTTTTAATAACTGCAGCTAAAATGAAATGCATTATAAATACTGCACCATAAAACAAGGAATTAGAGTCACTAAAAGTCCAGGATCTTTAAGCAAAGAAGGAACTGTGATGTGTCATGTGATTTCTTTTGCTTGACTGTGTGTCCTCCCTGCAGGTGAACACTCGAGGATAAGCTGAGCAGAGAGGTGGGGACCATGGCCTCGAGCTCCGCCCTGTAGGTGGAACATGGATTCCTCATCAAAAGCGCCTGTGTGAATTGTCTTAAACTTCAGCAAGACTGATGTACTTTGATCAGGTTTAACTTAAAAAACAGTTTGTTTTCAAAAAGAAAATGCTGTTTTATCAATAAACACGCAGTAGTCTACCTGACTCTTTGCTGTATAATTTTGTAAGAATTTCTTAGACTTTGTTACATTTGTTTCTCTCTATGACTGTAAAGTTTAAGGCATGCAATCAGCTCTTGTGACATATTCTAAAAACACCCTTGAAGTGCACTCTAGTAACACTTAGCTAGCTTAGAGCTACTTCTCCCAAAGCTTTCCCTTAGTGAGTGGTGTTCCTGCCCTTAGCATGCCAGGCTCGAGGGGAGGAGGATCTTTGCCGTGGGAAGCACATCACAGTCCTTGCTCTGCAATGATTGCTGACGCCATCACATGATCCAGAGCCCTACAAAGGTGTTCTTAACATGGTCTCCTGTCCCCAGAATAATTGGTTTTCCCAAAGCTGGCTAGAAGTCAAAAGTACACTGTTCTACAATAATGCAAATTAACTTTACAACTTCTAATTCTTAGCCTGACTTAAATTAACCCTTTCATCTCCTTTATTGCTATATTGAAACAACCTGATTCCTCTTAGATTAAAGTCTCCTTTAAACATTAGTTCTTACATTTCCATTCATGATTGGTTGGAGCTGGAGCTTTTGAGTAAATTTCCACCATGGTGTTGACCTGCTGTCGTGACTTGCCAAGTAGAACAAACAGAATGACTCAACTACTAATTAATAAATTAGACAATCAATTTAAGCATTAATGCTCTTCATGAATTATTCATTGCCTGTTTAAAATTGCAAATGGTGCCTTGCCCCACAGGGTCACATCCAACAATGATCTCTTAGTTTAGGTACTATGATCTAAAGCTTTCATCCCCCATTATCACAGAGTTCCAGTTCTTGGCAAGAATTACAACAATTCCGTGTGATTTCATCACAAACAGAATTTGTAATTTCACTACAGCAAATAGGTCTATCCAGCAATAATGTCCAGGCAGAACGTTGCTGATTTAAGAGAATATCCCTAGGACAGAATATTCCTGTTTATCCTGGTTTAGGATAAAATATTCTTAGGACAGAATGTTCCTGCTTATCCTGGTTTAGGATAGAATATTCTCGGGACAGAATATTCCTGTTTAGCCTTACTCTGCAATTACCTACCTGAGGTACAAACTTCATGATGGAAAAAGCTTCTTTAATACCTTGGGGGTGCAAAAAACGCGGTCTCTCCGGTGAGAGCTAGATGCTCCGACTAAAACCCCGCAGTAAGCCAGCTGCAAACCCGCCCGGGCAGCGGCCGCGGCTGAGCCGAGCCGAGCCGGGCCGGGCCGAGCCCCGCCCGTGTCCGGCAGCGGCGGGGCGGCTCGGGCCGGGCGGTTAACGCGTCCCGGGGCCGCCTCCGCGGGGGCGGAGCGGGATCCGCCTCTCCCTGCGCTCCCCGCTGTGGCTTCCCGGCATGGAGGAGGCGCACCGGGCCGCCCGCCTGGCCGCCTCCTGCCTCCGCACGCCGCTCGACCCGCGCACACGGGCACCCGCCGCGCTCTACGAGCGGGCACCGCCGCCCGCCGCCGCGCAGGTACCGCGGGCACGGCCGGGAGGGGCTGCGGGCACCCGGGCACTGCTTCCCCCCCTGGAACTGCTCTGCGGAGGGGTCTGTGCCTGCCCCGGGCACCAGGGACACACACACACACGGGGACAGCTGGCAGATGGCCCTGCTGCTGCGCCGATCCTTTAATGAGCTTGTGGGCACCGCGGCGTCGGGACTGCAGATGGAAGAGCTGTGCCCAGCCCGGGGTCATTCCGCCGATCGAGAAAAGAAACTGCTTTTATGCACCAGATATAGACGTGTATATATAGATATGTGTGTGTGTTTGTGTATGTATATATATGTATATATATATGTATATACACGTGTATCTCTGGTGGCAGCAGCAGATTCAGGGAGGTGGAGGATGCTGGTGCTGGTGGGCCCTTTAAATTCGCTGCTTCCATCCTGTAATTCCCACTGCATGAGGTCACTGCTACTTAAGGATTTTTTGCAGCGGAAACCTGACAAAGCATATACAAGTTGGGTTTTTTTGTTGTTGGAATGTCAAAGCTTATTAAAATATCCCTGTGCGGAAAAGTGGTACTCTGATTTTTTTTATAAAGAAACTGGCCCGTGACTTTTTAAAACATGCTGCTTAGAACAAAACGAAGTTTTTGTGGTGCTGACTAACCTGGCTCTAATAACTTCTCTGGCTTGTGTAAGCTTTAAAAATACTTAAAGTTGTAAACTGCCAAACGGTTTTGGAAATATAAGCTGTGTAGAATCCCTGTCGTTTCACAGGAACTTATGGAAATTGAATTTATGCACCACATCTCTAATGACTTATTTTTAGAGTGGTTATGGAACTAGGAGGTTCTGTTTGCTTGTAAATAAAGGCATTTTTAGAGCTGCATAGTAATCAAGGAAAAATTACACTTTACAAAATAGTTTTGTGGGTTTTTTTTCTTCTTTTGGTAAGTCCTTTTGATCATATCTCCTGTTATAAACACATTGATTACAGGACAGACTTGGGAATATTTACAGGCTCTAAATAGGACCCTTAGGATATAAATTAATATGCAATAAGATTATTCCATGTACTTCTGCATTAACATTTGTATACAGGTATCTCTATTTTGTGTTACTTTACCATTCATTAGATTTAATTAGGATAAAGCAATATTAAGAACCTCGTTCCCCTTCCTTCTAGCAGAAAAAATTTACAAACATCTCTTCTAGGATGGCTTTGACTTGGATTCAAATACCAACAGAGAGCAGACCTCCCCTCCAAAGAGAGACTGTGACAATTGCATAGACTTTTCCAAAATGTACAATTCAAACCAGGAGTATTACTTGAAGCTGGAAGAGTTGAAGAATGCCCACATGGAGACCATGGCAAAACTGGAAAGTATGTATAGGAACAAACCCTGTTTCAAAGGAGTACAAGCCTTGGATAAGAGAAATGACACCTCTCCAAAGTGCTGTAGGTAAGTTTGGGGGCACTTTTTAGCTAAAGATTCCCAAATGCTTTGCAGGCAGCTCTAAAACAGCAAAGTGTGTTTCTGGGCTGGAAAGTGTTCCACTGCCCATCTCTCATAACCAGATAATCAGAGAAAAGTCAGTTTTGATAATGGGAACTCATTACTTTGGGAGGTTTAGGGGTGGGTGTGCTGCAGGGATGGGGCAGCACATTTAGGAAAGCACAGGGCCTTTCCCAAGTCAGGAAGTGGTGACTTGGTGATCAGCACTAAAACCAGGATCTGCTTTGAGTGCCCCACGTGCTGCTCTTTTTGCCCCCTCAGCCACTCAGTTTTGTTTCTAGCGATGATTCCTTAGAGTGGAAGCGTTTGCATCAGTGTTGGACTGGCTCAGACCAAGTTTTTTTCCCCCCTTTATTTTCAAGGCCGACTTGGGACAAGAGCTCGTATCAGCCTCTTAACCTGCACAAATCCTTTTCAGACTCAGACTTAAGTGATTCCATGGACTCAAGTGTATCCGACGTGTCTGAGGTAGAATTAGTGTTTGAAGAAAACAGCAGTGAAACTGAATCATCCTCGTTTGCCAGGCAGCAGATTGAAAAAATGTGGGATGGGTTTTCTCTGGCAGAGTACATCTCCCGTGCCAAGCACAGCTTGCCCAGCTCACCACCCTGCAGGAAGGTGCCCACGAAACAGAAAGTGTGGTCTCCCAGAATCACCGTGCCCAAGCCCTTCCAGATGACCATCAGGGAAGCGCAGAAGAAAGAGCAGAACATCAAATCCAAGTCACAGATTGAACTGGAAAATCACTTACTGAAGAAGCAGCTGGAGGAGGAAGCAGAGTGTCAGAAGAAATTCCGAGCCAATCCCGTGCCTGCCGCCGTCCTGCTGCCACTCTACCACGACATCGTGCAGCGGGACGAGGAGCGCAGGAGGTCTGTGAGGGAGAGGAGCAAACTCAGGCTCCTGGCCTCCCAAAAGCCATTTAAATTCATTGAGAGAGAGAGGCAAAGGAGAGAGACCAGGAAGATGCAGTTAAAAGATGTTTTGCCACCTGAAAATAAAACCAAAGTGTTCAGAGCGAGACCGGTCCCAAAATGTGTTTATAGTCCAGATTTCAGTGACAAGCTAAAGGAGAAGGAACTCTACAGGGAAATCAGGATCAGGATGAGAGCAGAGGAGCTGCTACGAAATTCAAGTGTACCCAACAGCAGACTGGCCTTAAAAGAGACCAACAAAAAGAAGAAACACAAGAGCACTGAGCACAAAGCCAAGATCAAACCAAGCATTCCTGATTTTGACCTCCTACATGAGAAATTCCAGAAGCACCTCCTGCAACAAAAAAAAGTGAAACCCCTCACGGTCTGTGAGCCTTTCCACCTTTTTACTTCATACATTCCCTCAAACAAGGACAAGATCTTGAAGGACATTCAAGAGGATGAAGAAACATTGAAGGAAACACGGTGGCCATTTGCCTCTCTGAGACGGAAACCCCAGATGGGGCAGGCAGGGGAAAGCCCACATCTCTTGAGAAGAGGAAAATCCAAACCTCCCAAAAACACAGAAGCCACGAGACAACGGCTACAAGCCCTAAGGTGCTTAGAGATGCTCTACTTTAGAAATACTTGAAAAGTAGAGGGTTTGTTTTTTTTTTTTTTTTGTATTAGCATATATTTGGTATTTTATTTGGTGTTATTTTTGGTATTTTTACATATGCAGTTAATTCTTCCATGCAGTGAATATAGGATTTAATTTCTTAACATAAGGGCTTATAATATAAATCTTAAAATATTTAAATGTGAGACTTCATTAGTATTTATTATTGTTAGAGGAACACTCATGAATTTTTGTCAGCATATCCCTAAGAAGAAAAACAAATGTGTGCTGTTTCCCAGCATATCCTGAATCCCTTAAAATGGCACATACCTTGTGTCCTCTCATAGCAACCCTGTTTTCACCCTGTTTTTCTCTTTGGAATCATCTTTGCCAAAGCTTCCTTTGAAGTCTTGCTCTAGATTTAAAATGAATTCAGCCTTAGTTTATTTTCCCCACCAGGAATTCCCTTGAGGAAAAGAGAAAGCTGGAAGAACAACAAAAGAGGAACAGAACCAAGCAGAAACAAAGAACGAAAAAATTCCAGAAAATTGTGATGGCTCGGGCTGAGGCCAATGACCCACATCAGAGCCTAGCTCAGGTGTCTAAATCCAGATTAAAAACATTCAGGTATTTTGTTGCATTCCCCTGAATCCTGAACACCTCATTCAGTAATGAGGAGAGGTTTGGGATTACACTGTATGTTAAACACACAATGTGTAAAATATAGCATAGTCTAAGTTTAGATCCTTACACGTGGTAAATTAAACATGGTTCAAGCAGCTGGTTAAAAAGTGGCCAAATTTAGCATTTCAGCTGGGAAATTGTTGCCAACCTATATTGAACTCAGAGTATAGAAATGTATAGCATATAGAAATACATATATGCCACATTAGATTATTATAGATTCAGTAACTGGAGAGTCCTGTGTTTTCTCCATTGATGTATCAACTAAAAAGGAAAAGATAATAAAAGGCAAGGGAACAGTGTGGATACAGAATATCCTTGCAGAGCTGGATACTGCACTGGTGCTGGTACAACATTGGGTGCAGCAATGAACATTTCACCATTCACTTCTTTGTCCCAGCAGGCCCCCACAGAAGAGGGAAATTAAAGCAGGAATATTTTTAACATCACAGTGTACCAGCAGTGACTGAGGAAGCTGCTGGTGTTGAGGAGGAATGGGATCCAAGGTTCCCTGGAGTAGAGATGAAATGCAAAGGCTGTTTGTGTCTGACTGAGCACACAGGGAAGAACAGAGAGCCTTCCTGTAAGCTGCCACATGGCTCCAGCTCTGACCCAGCTCTAACCCCATCACTGCTGCCTGGGCTCATGTTTGGGGCTACTTTAACCCTTTCTGCTTTTCTAATCCTAAAAAGCATTGATCCTGTTTGAACCAGCCTTTAGTGAGGTTTGTGATCTGGCCTGGCACGGTGGTACTGCTGCAGTGCTGTCCATTTAAGGTGCTGTTACATGGGGATGGTGGGAGGCACTGACTGCTCTGCCCCTATTGCTTCATGCCTGGGCAAGATTCTTGGGCAGCAAGCACAAATCCTAATTTCCAGTAACCTGGCACACTGTTAATAACAGGAGCTTTATAATCCATGTGTCCTTGAGCACATGGTCTGCTGACTCTGGGACAGAAGCAGAAAACCACTGGAGTCAGAGTAGGTGGAGAATTAAGAGAGACAGTCGGTGATTGTAGCTGTGATTTGAGTTCATTCAACAGCAAATTTCACATTACAGCTTTTAATCAGATGTCAGGAGCTCTTGTCTGGGTGTAAAATGCTGCTGTTGCAAAGCAAGATCAGTTCCCTGGTGCTGATGCAGAGGCTAGTACAAGTGTTTAACCCGAAAATGTTAATTTCAGCACAGCTGGGCAATAAAGGTCTGTCAGTCTCCTTTCAAAGCAAGGAGCAGCATGGGAGTTTACTTCCCAACATGGTGAGGAGTTCAGAGATGGACAGGGAGAGAGGCTGGAGGAGGCAGAGGTGTAAAATGCCCCCCCTTGGTCTCATCCTTGCCCTGGAGTGTCTGACCTGCAATTCCAGATCTGCCTGTCCCATCCTGAGGAAGGGTTACAACCCATTCCACCTGGATTATTCAATGTTCCCTGTGATCCCAGAGATCATTCCAGTTAGGAATCACCAGCTTCATTATCCTGCTTTATGGACTGGGCCCTTGACAAACCAACTCAGGAAAAAAGTGTTCCATGGTCCAGAACATGGCCACCTCTCTCAGGTGATCACCTGCTAAAGTAGCAAGATTCTCATCATCAGACTTTAAAAGTACTGATTTTTATTTAATGTTCTTAATTTTCTATGGTGTATTCTGTTCAGTTTTGCTTAGAACAACTGGAAGATTTGTATGAAATCAGCATGTAAAAACCCCTAAGTATCCAGATGTTTTTAACCAAAAAACCCCAAGAATCCAAACTCTGCCTCTATTTAACTCCAGTAGCCAGGACCTGCCTCTGCTTAGCCAAAGTGACTTTCAAAGATGAATTGTTCAGTACCTTTTATGTATCTTGAAGTATGACAACATTTAATTTGTTATGAGCAATTTAACTGCTGTAGAAAATTACTCCTTGTGCTATAAATTAATAATGATTTCTCTTGTACTCTGCTCCCCTTAGGAACAACGAGAGGCAGAGAAGGCAGGAATATTTGCAAGAACTGCAAGAAATGGAAAAAAGAGTAAAAGAAATGCCATTGCTTTTTGAAAGAGTTGCTCAGGTTGCCTTATTTCTGAAATACTAATTAATCCTGACTGATAATGAATAAGACATTTGCAGTCTGACATTTTTAGATACTTCAAAAACACTCTTCAGGGCAGTGTTTCTCCATTTCAATCTCTGTTTCCCCATCTCCATATAAATATCAGTAATTTTTGAGATATGCTTGCACAGGGAACAGAGAACTGTTGTAAATATGTCTGGTTCAGTTACCACATGAGAAACTCTGACCACAACCAAACATTGATGGTACAGAAAAGTAAAATCTGGTATAAAATTTGCAAGTATTGTTTTGCTATTCTTACCTGCAGTGAATGATCATTTCCACTTGTCAGCTGCAATGAATGAATCAGAGGATTAATATAAATAAAAGTACCAAAAGCCAGGCATTTAATGCATTAGATAACATTTAACCATTGTGGTTTTTCTACAGAAAAATGCCAGAATAGCTGCAGAAAAGTATTATTCAAACAGACTGAGAGCACTGGGGATCTGCCCAGAGTTTGTTTCAAAGAAAGGAGGAGCAGCCAAATCAGAACTGCAGTTCTCCAGTGCTGGAGATTTTACCTCTGTTGCTGTCAGAAAAAGGTACAGATGACTGAAGGCTTTTTCTTTTACCCACTACATATCTAATAATTAGAAATTTTTTCATGTGTAGATTTAATGGGTTTTAATGATTTTTAGTATTTCCAAGGGAACTATTTGACTATGTGATATTTTAGCACTAGTATGTATTTTTGATTGCTTTTCCTGAATTAAATATTGTTTCATAAAACAGAGAAGAGCTGCTTAACCAAGCTGGTTATGTTATATAATGCACTTCAAAGAGAAATGAAGAAAAACATTTCTTGGTTTTTCCTTTCATCAAAAATTCTGGCAGATCAGTGTAAGTCACTACCTTCACATTTTAAATTTTTCAAATGAACCTTATTAAAAAGAGTTTTTAGTATCTATTGAGTGTTATGATTTAAAAGGGAACAGAATTCTTTAAAAAATTGGAATATATAGGCAATACTGTTCAGTTACTTTCTAGCATGAAAAGAGATTCTTGTGTCCCCCTTTTTCTTCCCCAATTCCACCCCAGCCAAAACTACCAGGCTTTGTCCTGGATTACATAAATGTGGTTTAACACCTCGTGGAAAGCATCTGCCCAGAAAATAAACCCCCACGTGCAATTTGTCTTTTCAGAATCAAAAAGGTTAAAAGGAAAAAAGGGGAATCCTTTGGGGAAGCACCTGGTGACAATCCCCAGTGTGAGCAGTCCTGGGAGGAAGAGGAGGAAGAGAAGGGACAAGGTGTCAAAACCTCCACCCCAGAGGAGCAGTACAGTGACCTGGAGGATGGGGATGAGGCCAGAGCCAGCCCTGATGTCCTTGAGCCTGAATTCAGCCAGACCAGTGATGAGGAGGAGGAGGAGGAGGAAGAGGAGGAAGCAAAGTCTAGCCCGTCACTTGGTCATTCCCAGGAGGAAGAGGAGGAAGAGGAAGCCAAGGCAGGCCCATTGCTTGGCCATTCCCAGGAGGAGGAGGAGGAGGAAGCAGCAAAAGCAGGCCCATCTCTTGACCATTCCCAGGAGGAAGAAGAGGAGGAGGAAGCAAAGGCAGGCCATTCCCAGGAGGAAGAGGAAGAGGAGGAGGAGTCCAGGCCCAGCTCTCAGTCTGACAGGTCCCAGGAGCACCAAGAGGAAGCTCAGTCAGACCCTGAAGCTGAGGGGGCTTTCCAGTATGAGGATGAGGAGTATGAGAGTGATGATTCCCAGGAGAAGCCCAGTGATGAGGAAGGGGACTGACAGGAAGGGCTGGCACTCAGGAACCCCTTCCACTGCTGGCTGTGGAACAGACACCAGAGTAAAACTTGGTGCTTTGCTACAAATCCAAAATTCTGTGCATTTTTACCTCTTGGTTTGAGGGACCTGCTAATGCAAGAATTGTGTTTGTTTGCCAGTAAGAAAGCTCAAGTTTGTAGTTTTCACCAAGAAAATAATTTCCTTTTGTATTACTCTTCTTCATGGCACTCTTCTGTGACATTAGTGCACTTCTGTTCTTAAAATGAGCTGCAACCTCATTGTTTAATAATGAATTACACAGTGTGCTGTGTAACTACTGAGGGCTCACATCCAGCTCTTGCCTCGGGCTGGCAAAGCCAGGGGAGATTTTGGAGCAGGAATTGCCATTTTACCCCTGGAAAAGGGGAATCTTTTTACCTCAGGTAACTCCAGTTGTGTGAATCTATGCAAGGCAGTGCTTTAATACCTCTTCTTACACACTGGCTGCTCAGGAACTTCAGCTACTCCACAAAAACGCTCCAAAAAATGTTTGGGATTTGTTTTTTTCCATATATCAGTAGTACCTTCTCCTACTATTTGCTAAAAAATCTGTTACTGTTTTTCCCTCCTTATTTTGTTACACAGTTTCTCCATGTTTGGAAGTTTTTTAAGCATTCTTATTTATTTTTTGAAGGGTGAACATAACTAATGTGAATTTGAAACTTTTTTTAAACTTGAATAAAATATCTGTGAAAGTATTAATACTTGCTTCACAAGGAAATCGTCTCTTTCTAAGATTTGACAGCACCCAACAACTAAGTGTTTTAAAAGAACAAATATATAATTGTTGAACTACTAAGATAGGGATTAAAAATACCACTAAAATTCCTCTGAATGTAGAGAAAGTAGCAAAACCAAGGCTTTTTAAGGTTTTAGAAGGAGCTGAGAACCTGTGTATAATTTAGATTGAGTTTGTCACTGAATTTTAAAATATTTTAAATATAAACCTTAATAACAGAATTAATGAACATGATAAATATTATATAACCAGGACAGCTTTTAGAGGTTATGCCTCAGCTTTTTTAGGATTCCTGGAAAAGAAAAACAGAACTGTGTGGACTAAGGAGATCAGAATTGATTATGGTTTCCCAAGATTTCCAGGAAACATTTCTAGGACTTAAATTGCTAGCAAAGATTTTTTAAAAACCAACCTTTTTGTAGGAAAAGAAAGATCTCATGAATGGGAGATCAAACCTTGAGGTATTACAGGAACCACTTATGGAAATCACTTGGAGCAGCAGAGCTTTTCAGACAGGGAGGATAATGAGATTTAAGGCAAAAAAGCTGTCCAGAAATTGCATTACAAACATAAAGGGATAAACATTTCAATAAGGAATTAGAAAGCAAAGAAAAATCAGAGATGACAGTATAGAAATGGAGGCAGACAGGTCAGGGTGAGTTAAACCTTGTGAAGCAAAGTACAGCAGTAAAAAATATTTTAAACAAAGAAGAGCCACGTACACTTGTCAGGAGATGAAAAATAGTCTGGCCTAAAAACTAAGTCATGATTCAACCTCTTTTTTTTCTTTTTCTTTTTNTTTGCAAGGAGGATGATTTAAATGTAGAGAATCCAGAATAACTAATAGGATGAGAGCACTGGAAAAAACTCCAAAACTATATTTAAAGAAAAAAACCCAATAACATTAAGATGAAAATCAAATTCCAAAGGTGATGTAATAGAAGCATTTTAAGGCACAAAAAAAATTAGAGGAGAAATGCTGATGAGTTATGTTTTCAGGGAATCCACCTAGCAGGAGGGAATGGAATAGGCAAGTTTCTCACAGATTACTGAATATTCTATCTTTAATATTTTAATTAATGGCCACATCACAACAGTAGGAACACGTTCAAAAATTTGCAAAGAAAATGAGGAAGGTGTATCTGAAAAAAAGATTACAAATTCCACATGGGAAGAAGGGGGTAACTTTGCATGTGAACTGTAGTATGAAATAATTTTGAAGTGCAAGAATAGTTTTTCTATATCATAATTATATTTATATTCTGAAATAAGAAGTCAGAAGTTTGGTATATTGTGCTTTTAGAAGCATTTTTTATATTTACAATATTGGTTCCTCTAGAAACCATCCCTTCCTGTACACAGATATCACAACACCAAGCAGGTTATGTTCCTTTTTCCTCTGAGGAAAAAATGATGACATCATTACCTTTTACAGCTGCTCCAGATGAAGAGAATAACAAAAGAATTCAAATTCTTCAAGAAAATGTTTAAAACCATCCCTATTCTGGAATTAATTATGGTCTCATGTAGAATCCTCAAGACTTCTCTTAATGGCAGCAAGGAAAATATTTGCCTGAGCTTGGCAGATAATAGGCACTCTAAAGATCAAGATATATTATTCAAAATTATTTCTAACAGTGTGTCTGTCCCATTGCCCTCAAATTGAAGTCAAACATGAGTTTTGTATACAGAATACATTTGTCCAGGAATACTGTCCAGTACATTATTACAAGATATGGCAGCTGCTGGCTTATGAACATTAAAATAATTAAATCAGATAAATTAGATAAAATTAGGCAAAATTTAAAATTGTTTGGTGTCTGTGCTCCTCACTCTTCAGTGGAATTGCAGTTTAATCTCTCTTTTGGTAATTATTTGGATTTAGGGAAAAAACCCTTGCACACTCTAGCAAAACTCAAAATTGCTTCTTTCTTCAATAGGAATTCCAGGTATTTGAGGAATTAACTAAGACTTACAAACAGTATCAGAAAATTTCCTGTCTACAAAAATCACAGCAGTCAGATGGAGCAGAGAAATCAGGAGTCCCAGGGACAAGGCATGAAGAGAGTTGTAGGGGATGAAGGTCAGGAGGTGACAGGGACAGCAGGACTTCCCCCCCATCAGTTGTGGCTGGTTATGATCCCTGTCCCATGGAACTGCATCCCAGGATTAACCAGTGGGACAATCCACCACATGCTTGCATGGCTGTAGCACAGAGGGGGCAGATGTTAACAGGCAAGAAATATTCTTATTTTCTGATCATTAACACTGTGAGATCATGTTCAATTTCATGAGCACAAAGGCAGTTGTCTGAAAACAAGAATATTTTCACCTCCACAGCTCAAAACTTGCCACTAATAGTCAGGGCTTAGTGCCATAAGGAGATTACACAATAGTTAGGCAGGTTACAATAAGAAGGTTAGTCAGATTAGGCAGGTTGCTGATTAACTGTAGCAACCCCTCTACCAACCTAGCCAGGAAATTCTGGTTGCCAGGATGATGAATTGTTACAAACCACATTATTCAGATGACTTCAGACAGCTTTTCATACTTGTAGGTGTATCTGGTTCTCAGGTGAACTTGCTGTGCTTTTTCATGTGTGTTCCATGCCATCCCACGTTTTCTATGAGTAAAAGACACACCAGTTATGCTTGTAATAAGCAGTAAAAGCAAACAATCAAAAATCAGCTTTTCTCTGTGTGTCATTCTGATTAAGCTCTGCCCTGGGGAGCTCCATCCTGTAACACCTTTATCCCCAAGGTGCTGGAATTGCACCATCCCAGCTGCTCAAGCAATGAGCTCACAGATCTGACACTGGAGGGCCACACAAACAGCACTTGAAAAGGACCAGTTTGGGGTTCGGAACTCTGAGTTTCCTAACCAAAAATGCAACTGCAAACACTGCACAGCAGAGTTCCAGCCCCAAGTGCTGTGGCTCATCTGACTGGTGGTGCCACTGCAAAACATCCACTCCTAATAGACACCTATCAATGGCTTCATGAAATTTGTGATGCTGCAAAACTGTGACACTTCCCAGGGCACTGAGAGGTCCCTTTATCCCTTGCTTGTTAACCACACTCACGTTTTATTCCTGGGTGAAACCTTCCTTCTCCTGGCACTCTGTTAATGCTGATTTAATTCAGGCCTAGCAAGTTGAGGCTGAGTTTAACTCTGCTCGTGGAGCTGGCTGGGTACCTGTTTGCCTGCTCAGGCTTGTTCCTGACCCTGAGAACTGGCACACAGCCCCTCCTGTTCCCACACCTCCCTTTCCCACTGAAAGGCAGCTCAGTGCTGCCCAGAAAAAGCTCTCATTTTTCCAACCAGCCGCACAACTCCTGGGTAATATTCAACTTTCTGTAAAGGGTAACTAGGAAAAAGCTAGTTCAGTTTTATGCAACAGTCAGTTCTCTCCCAGACACCTCACAGGCAGCACCACACCCAACTCAGCTCTCTGCCCTCCCACCCTAAGGCAGAGCCAGCAATTCCAAAACATGGAAAATTCCAAAATCCCATTTGAGGGCACACAGCAGAACTCTGCACTGGTTGCCTCTGACTGCACTAGATTTAACATTAAATGACAATAAAATTCACCCTGGAAGATGGTTCTGTAGAACAGAACTCTTCTTTTTGAGTCAGAGTTGTTGCCACATCCCAAAATAATTTCCATTCCCTGCTACTGCTGGCAGCTGAAGGGGCAGGGAAAACAAGTGGGAACATTCAGGTACACCAGGACCTTCCAGCACTCTCCCACCCCATTCTCACAAGTTTTGTGTCTTAACAAAGAAAACTCTACAAAGTCTGCAAAAAGCTTTGATTTCCTCAGGCAAAAGAAATTCTGGAAGGGTCAAGTATTAGGATAAAAGAGCCAATTTTGTAAATGAGATGCCTGAAGGTTTCTTAGATCAGAGCACAAAATTATCCAAAGAAGCTGCACATCCCAATTTGGGTACTTACACAAATCATCTTTCAATAACCAGGTAGTTTCCATGATGGGGTTAGATCTCGGGATTTTTCTTTAAATACCAGTTTAATCAAAACTTCAGTAAAACACATTATCTAAACCATGGCACAGAGATGCTGAAAATCTGCTTCCCTTTTACTTGTGAGTTGTGCTCCATCCTAACTCACTGCCCCTTTCATACATCACCCACTCAACACAAGCCTCCAGCTCTGCTGTTTCCTTCAGGCAGAATCCTGCAAAATAATGGAAAAGATCATAGCCTGATAAATTATTTGCAATTTGTGCATAGATGGCTGGGGATACATAAATGAGAACAAAGGGCTGAGGCAGAAGGATGTACTTGATAAAGTACCTGTGATTTTTTTTTTATCCTTTACCAATGTCTGGTTTCAAAGAACTGTTTGAAATGAATTAAAAGTTTCAGGTGACAGGGAGCAGTGCCTCTCCTCTCTCCTGGCTACTTACTGTTGAACAGGGTCCAAGGTTTGCAAAGTCCAGATCAAAAAGTCCTTCTGAGCATCCAGTAACTCCACTGAGCTTGCTGAAATAGTAGAAACGATCTCAGGAAAACACTCCAGACCACAACAGAAGCTCTTTCCAGCCATTTTGGTGAGGATTAGTGGAAGCAGAAGGGGAGGGAAGATCAGATGACTGCTAATAAAGATGGGGAAGCAAAGAATGAGAGGAGTTGTTCATTTGTCTCAATGAGAACACACAAGCACAGCCAAGTGTGTGTTTCCTATTTTCTGTTTAATGTACATAAATCAGTTCTCAAATGCACAGAGGGACCTGACAATCATTTCCCCCAGATTTCTGTTTTAAGCCTAGCATGCATTTTTACAGTTATTCTGGAACTATGACAGTCTTTTAGGGTTTTTATTTGTTTGGGTTATGGCTTTTTGGAGGGAGTGAGTGGGGGATTGTGTAAGGGTTTGGGTTTTTTTTAGAACTTCCTGCAGCATAATCACTTTGGACTCTGTATCCCAGACAATTTGCTGCAGAACATCTACTTATATCCCAGACACACAAAGAACAACCATAACAAGAAGTATTGTACTCTCTACTATAAACACTGCTAGAACAAAATAGTAAGATTAAGGGGAAAATAGTTAAAAATAGAACTCTTTTCTTTCTGAAGGAAATAACATGATTTGCACCCCAGCCTCTCTTGTCATTGTTACAACAATGGTTCATTTTAGGCCATATCTGACTGCACTTGGAATCAGGAAACCCTGGCACAAATGTGCTACAGCAGCTTGTGCTTTGTTTGCACTGAATGCCTGGGCCAGCAGTGCTGGTTTCAAGAGACTTGCCAGAAGTTATCAGAGCTGTTCCAGGGGTAACATTTTCCTAGAAGCACAATTCCAAGCTTATTCCAGTGCTCCAGAGCACTGGAAAGCTCTGCAGGTCAGGAAAATGAGGGTGACTTGTTGGAGCATCTCAGCTCTCTGGATCAACTTGTCCATTTTGCACTGGGGCAGATGTTCAGTGACCAACTGCTGGTCAGGCCTGGATCTCAGCTTCATAAAAGAGGGATATGTGGCAGAAAAGCACTTAACAGCACATTTCCAAGCACTTTTTCCCAGGGAGATCCCTACCACTGAGTCTACAGCAATTACAGCTCAGTTCTCAGGATGTGTCATGTTAGAGTTTGGGTTTGTTTTTTTTAATCTTTGGGTTTTTGGTTTTGTTTTTTTTTTTTAATCTATCCATTCCCCTTAGCCCCAGACCAGAATTGTGACCTGCAAACTGACATCCCTGGAGAACATGGAAGCATCAGGATATCTTACCTAGATCCCTAGAATTCATCTTCACTGCCACCACCAATATTTCTCTTCCTACCACAGCAAACACAAAATTCATATTGAGGCTGCTTGTTTCTTTCCTAACTAATACGATCCTTTGATATTCCTGTTATTTTTCCCCAGTAAAAAGCTAAAAAGCCATTTCAGGCTGTTTTCAATATCAACAGACAGTAAAGAATGCCTCTACTCCTGCAACATTAATGGTGCAAAATCTGCCCCCTCTTCCTATTCCATCTTTCCCAGTACAGGAAACAAACAACAAGTCACCTTTCTTTCATACAATTCAAAAGTCAAACTACCTCAGAGGGAGCAGAGGAACTGGAGAGAAAACTGCCCCACCTTGGCATCACACATCCACATTTCCTCCAATAAGCAGCTTCTCATTTTCCAGAATCAGGATTTCTCCTCTTTTCCTTTTGAACTTGGATTTTTAACTCTTCCATTTCAGAAGAACATCTGGCTGCATTTCATGTTGGTCCTCTGGGTTTGCACCTCCACTCCAGCCAGAATCCCTTCCAGACAGGCTCTTGAGTCCTCCAATTTAATTAAAACTCTGCCCTGGGAAGGGGGAAAGACACCACCTGATAAATGTTCATTTTGAAAAACAGCTTAAATGTTTTCTGCTCAGCATCAGGAGTCTGAGCAAGCATTTGAACAAGTGAGGTGGGAGGTTGGGTCTTTTTCAGAGAAGTGGGTGCTTTGATAGAAACAGGGAACAGGATCTCTCCCACATCTTCCTCAGCACTCATTCTGAACACTGGAAATAAATGTTATAGCTGGGCACGTCCCACAAGGAAGACACCAGAGTCCCCAGCAGCTGTAGAAATTTGCTATATTAAAGCTGTACATTATCTTGTCCACGTGGAGAACTCCTCCTTAGCCAGCCCATTAATGTTGATGAAATCCCATCTGTGTTTCCCCATCCCTGGCTCTGCCCAAGTGCAGTGCTGACTCCATCCTGAAGCAGCAAGCTGTTGGCAGCCACAGCACTCACCATGTCCAAAGGCTGAGTGCCTCCCCCTTCCCCAGCTGTGTGGGATATAGGACAGATCCATCTTTCTCCAGGTCTGCAGCAAAGTTTCATGCTCAGGCTCTCTGTATCTCTCAGCTGAGGCTGATGGAGACTGTAGCTCTTCACTTTTCTCTCTGTTAGGATTCCTTCCCAGCTTCCCTCTTCCCCAGAGCTGTAGGGGAATATTCTGGCCCACAGAATACTCTTGTCTCCAGTCTTCCTGCTGGGATGATTTACAAGCATCTTCAAACCTCTGGAATCCTTTAAAATAAAAGAAAATTTAAACCACGTTTAAAAAACCCAAGGCTGACTTCAAACTAATTCCAACCACTCCCTTAAGGAATTCCAAAGGTTGGAATTCACCTGCACCTTCCCAGCTTCTTCATCACATCAGCAGTTCTGGCAAATGCTTCCCAGGCAAGGGGAGCCTGGAGTTCATTCAGTGTGGGGATCCCCACAAAGACATGAAGCTCACCAGCTTTTGAACAAATGACATTTGTGGTCAGAGACAAAAATAACATCAGGGAGTATCCAAGACTGACTGCTTTCATTCTCTTAATGTATTTGGGCGATGGAAGAAATTAGAATAGAGTGGTGTCCTGCTTAAGTGAGCAGAAATGAGGGAACTTTGGGGATGATCAGTTGTTTTCACAAGTGATGTTTCATGAGCAGTGGCTGCTGCACATTGACAGCACTGTGAAAAAACATCAATTTCCTTCACACCCTCCACTAAAGAAGGGGAGTTACAGGTCAGAGTCACCTTAGCAGGACAGCAGATGCATTAACAGGGGAAGGAATCAATCCAGTCAGTAAAGGAATTGATACCTGTCTATAGTTAGAAAATGCCTTTTACAGAACAAGCTGTTCTTCTGGATCATGGAGAAATGGCAGAGTTTTATTGAGTTTCTAAACACACAGCTACATGGATAATTAATATTGTCTCACTGCCAGACATGAGAGCATTCTAGGATTTTAAATGTTCCTTTCTTTTGCTGTTTACTTCTCAAGAATGGGTCTAACAGCTATGGGGGAAAGAGGAGACGTGGAAAAGGGTTGGGAATTTCCTCTATAATGAGCAGGGGGCTGGTATACAAAGTTTAAGGTGGTGGATACAGTGACTACTCAGAATCCATTGAGCAGGATAACAGGAATCAGGCTTCTCTTTCTGACCCACTGTGGGGTGGCAGGACAGTAATTTTGACTTTCTGCTTCTCCATCCCTAAAGTAGAAATAATATCCACCCACATTCCCAGTACTCACTGAGGCTGCTGGGCAGACAGGCCTCGCACACGTGGAGTACTCTGGAAAACGCAAACTGGATTTGCTTTGGATCAAGGCCGCCAAGAGGTGCATCCCAACCACTAGGGGGAAGCTGGTCCCAAGGACTAAAGGGCTATTCCAGAGTAAATCCCTTGAAACGTGGGCAGACCAACCCCGAGCATGTGGCACTGAGAGCTCCCTCCCCAGACTGCCACACCTGAAGGAGATGCAGGTAAAGCCCTGGAGCAGGCACAGCCCAGGTTAAAGAGGGGATAAAAATGCTTAAACTTTATGCTGTTTACTTATTATTCTCTTTTTGAGGAGTTCAAAGCCGGCACCAGCTGTGCAGAAAGACTTCCTTGGTGTGATGGAGAAAATATTTTCTGAAGGATGTAAAAGCTCACAAACATTCCAAGAAGGAACATCTGGCTTTCACCTCACCTATTCCTTGGACAGATATTTTATCAAGATGGGATTCACAGCATGAGACAAAGTCATGGTATTATTCCAAGTAATCAGTTTTCTCAGCAGACCAAATAAATAATGAACTATGAGCCTTTTGTTAGCACTGATGTCATCAAGAAGTGAAAATGTTGGCAAGCTGCCATGTTTAATTCTCTGAGAGGATCGATTTAAAAGCAAAAGATACCTAGCACATATAATCCATACTACCAATACCATAGTCTCTTAACCCTTCACCTCATCTCAAAAATAATTTAAAAACCTGTTTCTCTAAGAAACACTCACAGAGTAATAGAAGAAACAATGATTTTTTTCTCTTTTATATATTAACAGATAGCAAATAGAAAAGGAAATATTACTCTTAATTTTTGAGAAGATGAAGGAAACACTAGAATTTTTGTAACAAATGAACAGAAGCAGAACAAAAAAAGAATTATTAAGCACCAGCAGAATTAAGGTGAATTTTTATGCAGTCTTGTCCCTCATGAGTAACAAACAGCCTCAAATTTACTTTGGTGTTACAGAGCTTTTATAAATCTCATTTTGCACCAGTAAAAGTCAGTTTGAAATGAACAGAATTTCACTCTTCAGATGCAGCACAAGCTGCATGTCAGCACATGCCCCTACTTGCTATTTCTAGGAAGAAAAAAAGGCAGATTTGCCAACCACAATTCAATTACAATTAATGTAATGGCAAAACTTTGGCTTTATTACCTTTCTTTCATTTGAATTTCCAAGTAGTCCTTTTTTTTTTCTTCTTGGATCCTTTTGAGCATAAAGTGTGCAGGTTTTTTCCAGCTAAAACAGAAATAGCAGAAGATCAATACAGGTTTTCATCACAACAATAACAACAAAATCCAATATGTCTCATAGAACCATAATTTATACTGTCCACAGAAGTGATTTTCTATTGGTAATGTAAGTAAGACTTTCTTCATGAATAAATTCCAGTTAGGAATTGGGTGAAATCACCTGGAAAAGCCATCTATCCATCATAAACCTCTGACTTTTCACAATTTGCCATAAAAACATTGCCAGGGACACGGAAAAAAACCCCAAAACATTATGCCTGACAAGCACTACCTTGAAATAGGAAGGTCTCCACAGTTTGATTGTTGATCCATCTCACTTTACTGACACACCTTTGCACGCAGAAGTGATGAAAAGAAGGTTCCAGGGGAGCTGAAAAAATGGAGATGGAAGTTTTGATAGTGACAAAGACTGTTTAACATCGTTTCAGGGAACAGAGAGCAAGACACTTGCACTTGTTTCACATCCCTTCCAAGGGTTTGTCTCACATGGAAAACATCCCAAAGTCAGCAGTAATGGTCACAGCAGAAATGCTGGGATTAGTACACTAGGAAAACCACCTGGAGCTGAGAATGCTGAAGTGGAGAGGGATAAATGATCTTAGTTAGAAAAGCTTTTAGGCAGCCCACTTCAGTAAAGAAGAGTTTTTAGTCAGGATCATCAGTGGATCATCATTCAAGAACCAAGTTCTGCTCCCTTAATTAAGAGATCCCAAATGCTCTTGTATTTCCATGGGACTGCTCCTGACAGCACCCTGAGCAGGCTCCTGCTCACTTCTGTCCAGGAAAGATGCCAAATGAAATGTTTCTGGAACCTGAATCCAAATTCTCATTGCTGTATGGAAGAGGATTGCATGTGATAAAACGACCAGGATTAATCACATCCACAGAGCAGAAGCATCTCGTGACCACTGAGCCCGAGGCTCTGCTGGGAATTGCAGTGTAAAATTAGTTCCCAAGAGTTTATAATCTAAGTGGCTAAGGCAGAAAAAGTTACATTCTTATTAAAAATAAGCCTTATAGGCACGGTATCATATATTTAAATAATGACCCAGCCTCGATTCCAAACTGATTTTATCAGTGTTTTTACCTTCTACTTCAGAAAAACGCTACAGTGTGATTAATTCCCTCCAGGGAAAAAAAGAAAAGGAATTAAGAACAGTACCTTTCAATAGAAACAGCACCTCTTAATCAATGCTTTAATGTTTTATTAAAACTCCTGCTATTAGGGAAATGGCAAAGCCCAGATTCACACCTTACCTGCAGGTCTTCTTATTACAATATGGCTTTCAGTAAACAAACAAGCATTTTGAAGTTTTCTTTTCATATAATTAAAAAGTACATCCTTTGGGCCAGCAATATCCTCTGTCAAACACCGAGGTGTTAAAATTGTATCAGTAATTTTCTGTCCAGCTGTCTGGCTGCCAAGATCCAGGTGCTATTTAGGCCTCTGTGAAATTAAGGAATCTGAATAAATAAAATTAAGGATACATGAGGTACAGTTCTGCAATTAAGAAGGAAATGAATGCACCTAATATTTATAATGCAACATAAAGAATTCCTACAGTCAGAAGTAGAAAGCTTGGAATTTCATGGAATAAAAATTCCTAACTCTTTCAAGCTTGTATCCTCAACAAAAACAGAACAAAAATGTAGGTAAGTGTCCCAGCCAAATGAATATTGAATCTTAATCCAATATAATATAATACTAATTTGTAAAAGGCCAGTTCTCAGCTAACCAGGCATGTGCCTTTGATTAGATTTATTTTATTACCTCTATTTAGAAAAATCACTTTTCTCATCAGTCTGGACTTCAGGAAAGCACTTCAAACGAGGAGCTGGTTAAAATGGAGACAAGAATATCCCTGTAGGATGAGACACAGCAATCCAGGGAAGAGAAAATTTGGAAAGCATTAGGCTAAGGGAAGGCTGAAATTGATTTCATTTAATAACCTTTGAAATGAGCACTGGAGAGAGGGAGGAAAGGCAAATGAGAGGAGTGGCACAGGTCTGGAAAGACTCAGAGCTAGCTGGTAGCAGCTGGTCTTCACACTGCTGGCTGCTAATTTTTTTGGATTTGGTACAGTTGCCAGAACAAAGTCATGACAAAATAAAATAAACCACAATTCCTTGCCCCTTCTGAAATGAATTGACAGGATTTTTTTAACAGCATGTAGATGGCTCCCAAAATACCATGCCTAACTTTCTATAAACTCCCACTTATTCTGTAGAAGCAGATATTTTAAAAGGCCACAAAAATGTCTTGCAGGTCACCAGTTATGAGGAGGTGGATGTATTCCTTATATTTTTCATAGTGAATTTAAACATCTGGGAGCCTGAAGGCTGATGCTCCTGGACACCACAATGAATTAACTTGAGTACAAATCCTGCCCCTAGAAATGAAACAAAAGTCAGGGTTTCTAAAGTCCTAGCCAGATTCAATTATTAAGGCAGTGTTAAATGACATAATTAAAGAGCTCCCTTCCATAGCTGATATTCTTGATTGCAACAGCACTGCAGACAAAGTAAGATTTCAGTGTTCAGAGCAATTACTGCTTTTCTGGAAGGATAAAGTGGAGGAACAACACGGAGCAATAGATGAACCAAAACTACTCCTGGCATAAAAGGAGAGAGTTCCACTGACTTCAGGAAATTTATCCCAATGTCCCTGCATGTTGCAGATTAAAATGACACACTCCACAGTCTAGTAGAGGTGAAAGAAGGCTAAAGCCACAAAAACTGATGTAACATATTCTTTTAGGGCAATTGATTATTTTCACTATGAGGACGTTTGTAGATGCTAAAAATCAAGACGGTGGCAGCTTCTCACATGGGTCAATACACTAAAAAAAGATGGCTATTTCTGCAGAGGTAAGAAAGAACATATGGTCCTTATTGCCTGCTAAGGGTCTCTTTTAAAACAATTTTCCTCAATCTGATTTGCCTCACAATTACCCTAAATCCTGCCATGATTGCTCTCAGGGAGCATTCACAGAATTTGGCTTCCCTTGAAGATGTATTTTCCCTTCCCTTGGTGACTGCCTTTATTATTGATTCTTAGATAATCCCCGCAGTTACTAGAGAAAGGTTTTGGCAAGTTTCCCTCGAGGCTGCAGACTCCCATTACCTTATCAACAGAGCATCCTTTCTCCCCTGAGCCCCCAGCCTGTTTCCCTGAGCACACTCCATGCAGGGACCAGCAGGGAGAACAGAATATTCAATATCCTCTCCCTGGCCAACAAGAAAAGCCACAGCTGCCAGCCCAAGCAAAGCTGTCCTGGAGAGGGGCCTGGCTGGACTCAGCTGCAGAGAACTAAGAAATCCCCTTTCCCACAGCAAAATGTGCTGGCAGAAATTTGGCCCATTTCATCCTCTCCTTATTGGAAGGGGACCAGACTTATTTGAAAGACCCTTTTAGCAAATGCAGAACTGTAATCAGAAAAGTACTGTCATTAACATTAACACCTCTGACACAAGAGGTTGTATCAGAGAAGGGGGGGTTCTTTTGTCAGAGAAATGACAGACTGAATATTCTATTAACAAATCACTCCTCTGAAGACAGGGCTGCCAGCTTGTAAGCTGCATTCTGAGATCCAAGTGGCTAAACTGAGAAGCAAAGCTTAAAGAATCTTCTTTGAGCTAATATCATAAAATTACCTGGCTAGAACTGCCTGTGTGAACAGCCACTATGGTTAAAGTATTTGTTTTAGTGGAGTTTGTGGGGTTGTTTTTATTTTTGTTTGGTTGCTGTGGATTTTTTTGTTTGGTTGGTTTTCTTAAGGCAGAGAAGGAAGAACTGGATTATTGTTATAGATAGAGAAATCACAGAAATATAATCACAAAATGTTTGGGGTTGGAAGGGAGCTTAAAGATCATCTACTTCCAGCCCTTCAAATTTTTCTCCCAGTGGGTGCAAAATCTCAGAAGCCACGAAGGAAACACAAGAATGCCAAGACCTACTAAATACTAAATAGACTACTAAATAGAACTACAACTTCTTTTTCCCTTTTCCTTTTGGAATTGGCTCTCCTGATGAGAAAGGGGGCGTTCACACCTCGGAGTGAAGAGATGGAGAGAGTGTTCAGGGGTACAGAGCTCCTCTGAGCAGGAGCTGTGCCTCGTGTCCAAAACTGGGTAAGAGGCTCCTTTAAAAGGCGCTGTGCTGTCCTTGGTGTCCAGCTGCCACTCAGCAGAAGGGACAGAAGCGCTCAAGGTGCAAACTTCTCCCCTCCCTCCAAGCCAAGCAATCAGGAGCTGAGCTGCCAGAAGCTGCAGCCTCTGGAAAGGCAGCGGGAAGCACGGCCGAGCTCTGCTGCCCATCCCTGTCCGACAGCAGTCGCTGCAATCCCGGCTCTGGAGCTGCTCCTCCCTGCAGGAACCTGCTGCTCTCCCCCGTCGGGCTCCATCAATCAGGGCTTGCCTGCCTCTCTCCTTGCCCCGGCTTGCTCAGCTGGTTCCATGCTGTATTCCGAGATGGGGAAAGCTGCTGGTGTTCCACCTGCACGAACACAGCAGGTGTGGGCTGCTCCCTGCCTGGGAACAGGTGATCAGAGCGAGGGCAACACCCAGTGCGCGCCTGCTGTTTTGGGGGTAAGCAAATGAATGGTTTACAGGCATTCAATAGGTGCAAGAGGCGAGTTATTGGTGATGGTGGGGGCTAAGCAGAGCCACCAGAGCCACCTGGTCACTGAGAGGCTGTCCCCAGGCACTGAGCCAGCCTACAAGATCCAGTTCCTACTGCTGCTTCTCCCTGGATTCACATGAAAAACGAGAAGGGAAAAGCCACACAAAACAAACCAAAGCCAAACCACAAACCGAAGGATTAAAAAAAAAAAAAAAAAAAAAAAAAAAAAAAAAAAAAAAAAAAAAAACCAAAAAAAAAAAAAAAAAAAAAAAAAAAAAAAAAAAAAAAAAAAAAAAAAAAAAAAAAAGCCAAGCCCAGGATATCAAATAGATAATCCACCCCAGTAAAATTTTCTGTTAAATTCTTAAAAATATGTAGACATCTATAAAGAGATGGAAACAATCACTGGTGCGTAGAGATGTTTTTGATGAAGTGCGGCAGAGTTTTGCTTTCTAGCTAAGTCATAAACCTGTGGCACTCGGGAGGGATTAGGAAGAGAAAGGCTGACAGATTTAACTCTTGCAGCACAAGTGGTTTCACCACAGCGTGATAAGGCTGAAACCTGATGCCAGTGTGACTTTGACCCACCAGAATGTGAATCCTGTTTCTACCACATACTTTAACTCTAAACACCAACAGTTAAAGTGGCAGCTCATTTCCATGGCATATCTGTGAAAAACGCCTCACTCGAGTAGAGACTCTTGGTTTATTTATAGGCAAAACAGCTGCCTTGTGCATTCCATGATCTAGGCTGAGGTCTGCTCCCAGTCCTGCATGTTCGAGTTACCTCGTGTGGAAGTAAAACATGGAGATTCTTTCCAAAGCCCTTTTCATGGGATGAGATACCTCCTGCGGAACACAGCTCTGCCTGGGGTTTTCTTTACTCATAAGAAAAATGATAATTCTTGATGGTGGTGGCAGACTAACCCAGACTACAATTTAGGTTAGTTCACTAAAAAACAAAACAGTTTTCACAGCTGCTTTCCTCTCAATTTCCCTCCCGAAATGCTCGTTAAATGTACAACAAACAAAAACAAGTAACAGTCAAATTAATAGAGGGGATGAAGATGTTTCTCACCTGCACATTGCAATGATTCCACTCATACAACCCAGAACTTCCTAGCACTGCTCCTCTTGTCCTGCTCTCCTGTTGTGCATCTGCCACCCTGCAGCTGCACTATAAAGTACTTTTATGAACTTTGGTTAGTTAGCACTGGATACATGAACGTGTGTCAGTACAAACAGGCACAAAACTCCCCCACGTTATTACAAATACAAGTGGTCAGAACTTTTTTCCCATTCTCCACATTTGCTCTCACCTGATAATATTCATTGCAACTATAAGTTTCCAGCTCTAAATTTTTCATCTTGTATGGATTCACACTCTTAAATCACACCACTGAAACAACCTACGTTTCTATCCTCTTATTTTTTTATGATCCTTTTAGAGAAGTTCTATATCATTTATTTAGATTCATTATTGCTTTTCTCCCTTAAAAGCTTACATTCATTTAATGTAGCTACCACTTCCATTTTTCAATATATCTATATATAAGTGGGGTGGGTGTGTGTGTGCTCTGACATCATGATCAGCATTTTGCCAAGCAGCAAGCTGCAGTTTTGCCAGTCTCATGCTGGAGGAGAAATCAGTGACAGATTCTAGATCCTTTATGTGCACACAGACTACAAAATGTCAAACAAACATAAGCAAGCAATTCCTTTTCCCTGGAATTCCAGTCCAGTATCTTTGCCCAGTTCCCAGAAGTCAACATAAATCAAAAGACTCAAAGATCAAGACACAAAAAGACTTCCTACTACTTACAGAGTTTCAGGATGAATCTCTGCAGTCATGAATAATCCCAAATAAACTGTCAGCACAACACACTTCCCAAAACAGAACACTCACATACACACAAAGTGAAAGAATGGGAAAAACTGGTTGCTGGTAATTTAGGCTCTCCAAATCCATTTGGGAATATTCATCAAACTGGTTAAATCTTCTTTGTAGTTTACAGAGACACACAAAACTCATAGAGAGTACTGAATGCTTGCACACACTCAGGTATTAACATCAATTTAAATGATCAGTTTAATTAAAGCAGGCAAGTTTAAGCACAGACAAGCCCTGCAGTGAATTGCTGCTGAACATGTATTTTAAAAAGACTGGGGAGGGGGGAGGAACCACTAAGCTGTAACTTCTTTATTCCCTACTTCTTTCCCCAAACACTCTCAGCCTAATCATACACAGTTTGTCCAAACAGGAGCTCTGTGTGGCTTTCCCTTCTGTTTGCCCTGCTTTCTCAAAAGCTGTAACAACTGCTTTTTCCAGGCAAGGCTTCTGGCTTCTACAGGGACTCCAAACCTGGCAGGCAGCAGGCACCAGCCTGGTTGCAATAGCCCTGCTTTGCCATCTCTTTCTGCAGGCTCCAATGCTTGCAAGCCAAGCAAGGTATTTTCCTTAGGTTTATCTCTTCCATCTTAAGCAGTAGGTAAGATAAATTCCTAGCGTCGATTCCAGCCCTCCCTCAGGTGATTCACACTACATGAAAGACTTAAAAAGAGTTTTTTCCTCCCTGACATTGCCAGAGTTGCACACAAAACCCATGCTAATTTATTCAGCTCTCTTATCTTCCTCCTTTCACTTTCCCAGCTGATACAAGGCATGCCAAGTTCACCGTGCTCCCCTAAAGCTGCACTGCTGTTCCCTTCCCCTTCCAGAGGGAACATTCTCTGTACCTATTTAGCTAGATGGCTTTTAAAAATAGGAACACAAAATCCAGTGCTGAGCTCAGGATAGTTATGGGAGACACAGCAGGTGCAAGCATTCTCTTACACAGCATTTTCTGATGATATGACAAAGGAAAACTTTACTTGCAAAGGTCTTAGAAGGACTTCCCAGGGTAATTTTCATCCCAGTGTTTTCCAGATATGGTAACCAAAATCCCTTTCAGCCTACAAGTACTAGAAAAATGTTTCAAAAAGCCAAATTGTACCAGACAAGACTGAGCTTCATGAAGAGGGCCAGAAGGTATCTGTGCCTCTTTAGTTGCATGCTGTCCTCAAACTTCCCACTTCCATCCATTTATTACTGTCACAGAATTCCCAGGTAAAGATACAGAATTGAAAGGCAGCACAAGTTCAGTATGTGGAAAAAAATTCAGAACAAATACCATCAATTTAACATGGAGTTTACTGAAATTTGGAGTTTGGCCCAGACAGAGCCTTACATGCAGACATAGCCCTGTTCTTGGTGTGATGATTCAAAAAGTCAGCTCATGGTGTTCCTAGTCAAACATTTTCTGGATGAGAAATGTGCTACTTTTTAAGTTGCATTTTTTTTTCTCTCTTGCCTGGTGCTGAACACATAGAAGTGAATTGGAGATCAGCTTTTAATTTTCTAGGCACCGCAATGTTTCTGTGTTATTGAATGCAACATATTAAGGTGGTTGATTCTGCTGAACCTGTGTCAAACCCAGCCCAAGGCAGCCTAAAGATCTCCCTGCTTTGCAGGCACTTCCACACATCCCTTGGATTTATCAACGGCAGGAGCAGTGGGGAACAGGCAGAAGCAGACACCAGGTTTGCACAGGATAGCTAATTCATGGGAAGGGCACTTAAACATCCAGGTATCCATAAGGAGTTCTAAAGTGAAATGTAATCCCACTGTGCAGCACTCACACCTCAGCCCACCCCTTCAGAAGGCAGCACACTGATCTAATGACCTTATGCACTCCTGCATGTGCATCTTTTGTCCTGTCCTGGGGTGCCCTACAAAGAGCTCCAGCGCTGACAGGATTTGAGGGTGCTTTGAAGGTGCTTTGGAATTGGTTACAAAAGACTCACAATGAGCTGCGTGAGGCTCCTGGTTGAAAAAAAAGAAAGCTGGGAAAGGGAAAATTATTTGTCACTGAAATGTGAAAGATCTTTACCATGAAACAACAAAGTTGGCATTTTCAAATTACAAAACAGTGCCTTAGAATACAGTAGAAATGCTATTAAAGACTACTAGAAAGAAAAAAAAATTGCTTTTCCAAGCATTGACAGTGATTATAAGTCGTTCACACAGATTTTCCTTCTAATTCCTCCCTGCTGTTTTATTTTCAAAGACCTCAGACACCTTCTTACTTCACCATTTTAGCAACAGGCATCTCATCTATTCCAGCCCAAAAAAGCAACAAACCTAAGTCAAGCTCAGCTCCATTTATTTTACTATCAGTACAAGAATGCTGCAAGCCAAAATTTTAAGGGAAGGTTTTGGAACTAAGATAATGCCTATTTAAAAACAATTATTAACTACAGCCTAATTATAAAATTGTTTTCACAATTTTCAGGATTGCAATCTGTCATCCCAGTCTTTTTTCCTCAAACTGTACCAAGCACTAAGAGGTTCTTAGTGGCATCTTTCAAGCTAAACACTCTACACCAAAATGCTCTCAAGCTACACATTTTTTAAATGACAGAATTATTTAGGCACATCAGTGTTTTTCAGATTCCCTGTGCTTAAAATACTCTGTTGAACCACCCAGAATTCAAGAAGTTTTAGAGATGCTGTTTTTACTAATGCTGACAAATATGGCAAAAAGCCAAATCTGCCTCCCCCAGGCTCCAGAAGGTCAAACTGGAATAAATGGAGCCATGAATCAGCCCAGAAATGTGGGATTAGAAGATGTGCAATCAAATCTTAACCTCATTAGAGTCATTACAGCAAAACTCCCATTGCATGTCTTTAGTGGATACAGGGGGAACACTTTCCACCCAAAACATCCTGATTAAGCCATGAACCCCTCCAATTTCCAGTGCTGCAAAATACTGGATTTCATATCCAGCAGGGCAAATGACAAAATCCTTTTCCAGGGCAGCTCTGCTTAATGTTGGCAGGCAGCATGCCTGGAGTATCAGACATTTCTCCCTGTCTCCCATTCCCTTATTTGACTTTGCTGACCCCAGTTGAGATATGGGGAATCACATCTCGTCCCCAGGCATGCCAGTCCTGCCCAGTCCTCACTCTCCCAAACATCCCTGCTGAGCTGGGGGGTTTATTTACAGGCACAGCAGTTCAAAGAGGTTTTGCACCTTTTTATTAAAAAGCAGGTTCTCTGCAACCTGCAGGTATCAAGGCCATTCTCCTGCAGTTCCTGCTCTGCTTCTGCTCGTGCTGTGACCTTGATTCAGCATTTTGTTGGCAACTGGAAAAGCTTGTAAAATCTGCAGTTCTACTCAGTGATGGACAGAAATGACCCCAAGAACTTGCAAGTCCAGTTTCACAAAAAACTCACAATTATCACTGCAAATTCACCACCAACAAATATAGAATTTAACTTGCAAGCTATTGAAATAAACTGCTAAGCATTAACATACAGGCAGCAACCAGTGGCTTAAGGGATATTTTCTGCTTCTAACATGTCCAGTAGAAGCTTAAATAAAATCCTTTTTCTACCTAGCTTTTTTGGGTTTAAAAATAGCACTAAAGGGAAAATACTTTGATTCCTCAGAACCAAGTGCTTAGGTTTGTTTGCAAGCAATTGATAAAGCCCAAGAATCCAGTACAACACCTTGCTGTTATTTCCAAGCAGTTACAACCAGGACTTGGAGAAGCAGCTTTTTTAATGCAGCTTTTTACAATTCTTCTTACAAAAACTTGGTGTTATGTAAGAGGGAGAGGTCTGATACCCACAAAAAGCTTAATAGCTCCCCTAAAACTGGGATAAATGACACTGTTGACCCAGCAGCCCCAGCCAAAGGAAGTTTGTGCAATGGGTATCTCCAGAGTGATCCCAAACCCGCTGTCAGATCTGCCTTTGCTCAGGAAGGGAGAACACTGGGGGTGGAAATATCTCCAAAATATACCAAGGCCATGGGAAGGGATCCTAAGGATTTGAGGGCTTTGGATCAGTTCTGTGAGGCTCTGAATTATGGAGGAGCCTAAAGGCAGTAATGGACTAAAAACATTTCAAGGCTTCCTCCTCCCACCTGTTGCTTTAACACTGGTAGACAAATATCCATATTTAAACTATATTACTAACAAATATATTTTCTCCAGATGCTCTTATCTTTTGAATAACCTCTTGAAAACAAACAGAAAGAACTATATTTTAAGGATGAATAAATAAGTTGTTATTATTATTATCATACTGCATTATGTCCCACTGATGAAGGTAATAGCTATGGAAAAGGGTCAGAAAAAATGAAATCTCAATAGCTACAGAAAAGATTCTTTAAAATCTGAAACTGATCTGTGCACAGGCACAATTAAAAAATTAAAGCATCTCTGGACTAGTTTCAAGTGTCCTTACCCAGGAGTTTCTGTTACAGACAGCTACAAATGTTTGGAGAAAGCAAATCACAATTTTAATAAAATTGCTGTGCATGGGTACTCACTAAGGAACAAGCAGAAGTGTATTTATTCAGTGGAGGGAAATCTCTTCAAATAAGGACAGCAGTTAATTAAAAATACACAACCCCCACTGGAAAAAGCGCTGAAAAGAGCAACAGGGCTCACTGTGGACAAGAAGAAAACATGAAGATGAGTGAACATGCAGACTCTGGAAAGACTAAATCACCACAAACAGAAATTGAATAGAGAATTTGAAAGAGAACAGAAACTGCAGACATGGGAAAAGCATGTATTTGTTCAAATTTTACTGAAAGTTTGGTTTCCTACAAGAACTTTGGCTGTTGGCTGCTTTAGTTGCAATAGCAAAACAAAAACAAAACAGGAAATTCCACAGTTGTCTGAATCAAAGAGTGATCAGAAAAAAAAGGGAAATGACAAAAATCTGCATGATTTTGGCAGAAATTCAAGCAGAAAAATTGAGTCCAGTTGACATGTTTGTGATTTCTTTAAGAACCTGTTTAAGATATTTTTCTTATTGGCATTTTATTTCAATGCTTTGTTGAGAGAATATCTTGCACTTACATACTTGAGCATAATATTTTGGCTTTTTATCACTTCAAGCAGTTGCTGATAATGTTTAGCAGTTGTTTTTCAGTAATAGATTAACTTAAAACTTCAAAATCTCAGTGAATTCCATCCACACTGATGTGTGACAGCATCTGTCAGCCTGAATTAGTTTTGTTTTGGGATCATGCTGATCAGAATATGCCAACAAAGGCACTAAAAAGCATCAAAGCAAAAATGATCACCTCTGAATTAGGAGGCCTCTTCCCATCAGTGGCTGCTGAGATTTCCTTGAGGACTGGGCAGGTGGGAGCCTCACTGGGTTGCATTTTTTGTGTGCACTCATTGACTTCAACCAGGAACAGCAAAAGCTGAAACAGGGAGCAGAGAGGGGTCAACATCAGTGCAAAACTCAAATGGAACAAGCAATAAAGCTGCACCATGTCTGATGCAAGAAAATGTCCTGTATTCCTCCTTGGTGTGTAATTTATTCAAGCACAACCCTGGAGAAAATGACCAACATGTCTTTTATTAATGTCTTAACATTGTTATCACATATAATGTGTCAAAAATAGTCGTTGCATGTGAGTTTCACAACAAATAAGTGTAATGGCTATTTTTTTTTAAGTTTCCATGATGAGCAGCCATGCAGCACCAGGGAAATGGGCCTTTTTTATTCTCCCAACAAGAGAAAAAGATGTTTCTCTACAAAATAAAGGCTGGTAGATAGATCTATAACATGGCAGAACAAAAAAAATGTTATCTGCAGCTAAAATATGAGATGTAGTTAATTGGGGGGGGATTTAAAAGAAATCTAAACCTTCATATTTGAACAAGCACTTGTGTGCCTGTGTTTCACCTGCCAGCTCCAGCTGTGCACTGCAGCTCCACACACTCTACTCACAGGCTGCCCCTATTGTCTTGGGGGACTTTTGTTTAGTCTGTGGTAGAAGGCTGCATTTAAAAATAATAATAAAAGAGAACTCTGCGTTATCAGAACTCATGCCAAGCAGCTCTAAAGAATTTTGATGGCTCTTTCATTTCACATGAGGCTTTAATCTGCAACAATTCCCTGCTTGCAGCATGTGTGTGTCCCCCTTTGTGACTGACAGGGAATACAAAAGCCAGGATAAGTGATATTGGCTACAAGCCACTTGGATATGACCTTTTCATGGAAATGTTTAAAGCATTGCCTGCTCCTGAGCTTTATTCCTCAGTTCCTCACTGGGGCAAAATGCTTACAGATCTGGATTTTTTTTCTACAATGATTAGCTGAGGTATTTATTTCTGCTCCCTTGCTTTCCCAGGCAATATGATCATGTGTGGCTGACTTGAGCACACACCTTCATGAGATCAACAAAAAAGAATCAGAGTTGCAGTAATTTCTATATTTCTTTCATGTCACAACTTATGATTATCAGGTAGGATGTAAAACACCTGGAACAGAGTTAACACGCTCCAAATACTGCAGATTCTTTGCAAAAACATTCTTCCAATAAAATAAGGAGTCCTTATGTTTGTGTTCACCACTAGGCCCACTGTTTTAACAAGATTATTTTAACAAGATGTCACTGTAGTTGTTGTGTTGTTATAGTAACTTCTCATGGGTTTAGATACTTACTGCTTTAAATCTGAATAAGTAAATTAGCATAAGAGGAAACGATCTTTTACTGAGACAATTCAGTGCCCATTACCACAAAGTAAATATTCAAGAATCCCTTCTAAATGACCACTAGGTGCCATTTTCAGTTTATGGCTGGTTTATGATTTTTTTTTTTTTTTTTTTACCTCTTATCCAAATGATCCTAGCTATCCTTGGCTTCTGAGGATGCTGGAAACCACAGAATTATTTGGAATCCAAGTCTGCAAACAAAGCTCTTGGATTCCACGTGGCTGTAGACATGGGCAATGCCACAGCAAAACAAAAGTTGATGGGTTTGTACATCACTAAGAAATCTCCCTAAAGAACTCAGAGAAACCCCAACCCAACAGTGCTACCACTGAAAATCACCCCTGTGGGAAAAATCAGTGTAAATGATATGCTGGAAAAGAATTGAATCTCTGCCTCTGACTGAACTCAAAGCTGTCATTGAGACAGAGACAAGTTGCTCTGGAGCTGTTCCTCCTTCCAGGATACGAATGGGATCTGTTCTGTTTGCAGGGGAAAGGGATCTTTTCCAAATGGCTGCACTGGAGGGAATTTTCCATGCAGTTTTCACAGGCTGCAGTGACTGACACTGCTGCTGCAAGCAAAAAGGGTGAAAGTGAAGTGTTTGCAAGATGTGCTAAGCCACTGAAGCAACCCTGCAAAGGCACAGATCAACAGCCAACAGCAAAATAAATTATTTTGCTGACCAACTAAAGTTACAACACCTCAGTAGATTTCTCTATTTAAAGGCCGAAATATAAAGAAGAATATATTTGAGGTATTTTGGTCTTATATAAAAGTTTTGCAATTTAAATAGATGTCTGCTCTTCCAAAAGGAGTCTTCCCCATCAACGGCCAGAGCATGGTGTGGCATAAAAATGCCAGGGGGATCAGCTCAGAGTAAGATTTAATTCTTCAGTTTTAGAAACGAGTAGTGTCCAATTGTCAAAGTTGAACTTTATTAATGCCCATTGAGTGACACTGCAATGAGGTTAAAAGGGACACAGCTGCCTCAGAGCTGCTGCTGTTTGTCCTGGTCACCACTCTCGATGCAAAACTTCCTCTGTAACACAGAGCAGCAGCTCCTTAATGAGGCTCTCACAGCTTTTCTGGAAAGCTTGGACAGCACAAACATTTTAAGAGGCTTCTGAACGCTCCAAATCGGCTTTCACATCCAAAACACTCAGTGTGGCATCACCCGACTTCACAGCAGCTGTTCCAACCTTCGAGTTTCAAACCCCTGTGAACTCCCAAACCCAGGGAAGGTGACAGCTCTGCACAAAGGCTTTGCTGGGCCATCCTAATGCCATGAAGCCTTAAAGCTCACACCCTTGCCAGTGTTTCAGACAAACGGGCTGCCAGTCTGATTTGGAGTGGGGCAAACTGGTAATTAGGAAGTTTGACATGTAGCAAAATATTTGTGGGCTAATTATTGAGCAATTATTTATTCCAACCTGAATTCTGCAATTTCTCAAAGGTTCTGATGTTTTCCTGTGGCTGCTCTGGGAGAAGCAGAGCAATTATCCAGAAGCTCACCTCAACAAAATGCCAGGAAGTTTTCTTTACCTTTAACCAACCATTCCTACCTGCACCTTTTATCTGTGCTGACAGAGAAGAGAATTGGTGTCAATTGACCACAGAAATCACACCCACAAGTTAAAGATAGTGCTAAAAAAACCATTTTGTAGGTAATTCTCATCCTCTTCTAAACAAACCTGTGATCTACTGCCAAATTTCTGATAGCATCGATTTAAAAGAGTTGGAGGCTGAAAACCCTTAATGGCTTATTTTTAGTGCACATTTTTGTACAGATGCATTGTTGTTTATAAACACTGTCAGTATAAAAGGACAAATAACAAATGCCAAATACATGGCTCGTGGGAAAAAAAAAACAAATCATTAAATTCCTGGAACTGCAGCTTTAATATGACCTCAGTATTTTTAGCCTAAAAATAATTAAAAACCTCACAAATTTGGTAATATTTACCAACACTTACCATTTCTGGTCACATTACAATTCATCAAAACTCTGCAATTAATTATCTTGATTGAAATTAATTTGATAAATGTGCAAACTGTCAGACACACCCATGGACAGGTGAGAAGAAAGTTCTGCCAGTATTTTATTCCCTTCTATGAACAATCTTTCATTTTAAATGTTTAGCTTCTTGCAAATGTAGGATACTGAAATAATGAAGCAGCAAACAAATTGTAAATCAAAACCTCCAGTTTTTCTCATCATCAGTAATCCATTTTGCTGCTGCAATGGGAAGCTAAGTGTTACATCCTAAAAGATCTGTCAAAAATTTCAATTATATAAACATGATCCCTACAGTGAATAAAGTTCATGCTAGACACAGCCCAGAGGAAGTCTTCAGGTTCACATTTATCACAGACAAATTTTAGGTTTTTTTTGCAAAAAATTTATTTTGGTGCTCAGAAACTCGAAGTGCTGTTAAATAAACACAGGGAGTATCCCTGCAAATGAATCTGAGAGCTCCTCTGTGATCTAAAGCGGTTTTCTTGTCACTTTTGATAGAAAGGGTAGGACTAGAGAGTGGTACTCAAATTACACCCACATTATTTATTTCCTCCTCGGGAGCCCAGAGAGCAGGGAAGTAAACACTGAATTACTGAGCTAAGACTGAGAACAAGTTCTAACAGCCTCACACTCTCCAGCTGAACAGGGAGAAAGTCACTGGAATTCAGCTGCTCTTCTCTCACAACAGGGGGTGTTTTCCTTGCAGCAGAGAAGAGACCTGGACATGGGAAAGCATTCCAAATTTTAAACCCTTCTGAAAACTCTCTTTCTGTGCCTAAATGGATGTCAAAACGTGACCAATGAATGCCACTTTTAACTGGACCTTTGACAAAATCAAACAGGAGGAAAAAAGGATTTTTTTTAAAAAGTGATATGAAAAGTTATTTATTGCAAAGTGATAATGAAAGTTGCTTTGTTGGGGTTTTTTTTGGAGAAAAAAAAATATCTCCCTTAAACTGCTGTTTAAGAGATATTACAAATGGGAAATACTAGAAATCCTAAATCCAGTTCTGGCCACATTAAAAGTACTGAAACTGAAAATATCACACGACTCCAAGTGTATTCTCAAGAGCAGTGCCCTGTATATAATGATCACAAATATGCAACACTGGGTGTGACTGCTCACATTTCTTTTGTTTTGATTTGTCCTTGACAGCTCAGGGAGAAAACCACTCTAATATTCTGTGCCATTACTCATCTCAGAAGGGATTATCTGTTACAACAAGAAAACTCCAGCCATGCAAAAAGCAGTACTAGTAAAGCAAGCTGGAGGGAACTTACTGCTCATGCTATAAAATGTGCATATAAAATTTATAAGCTACACGTGCTCCAGTTCTCAATGTGAAAATGAATTTCTCATCAGGTTTGCAGGCTGAGAATCACAGAGCAAGTAAAGCATTAAGCAGGCAGCACAGTCATATCTATGTATAATGAACACCTCAAGCCATCAGTGTTTTCTCCCCTCCACTGAACTTTATTCTCTTGCATCCTTTTCTCTGTTGTCTGACAAGAGCTAAAATAAAAGATTCGAGTTAATGTGCACAAAAATTCCCCCATTCTCTCACCACTAACTTGTCTATAAGTGAACAGCTAAGAACAAACCCCATTTATTTTGTCAAAAATAACAACACTTGAGGACTGGGAGATAAGATCTGTATGAACCACTGTGGTAGTTGGTAACATCTGAAAATACTTTCTTCTTACCCTGGCTGAGATGCAACCAATTGTGTCAGAACTATGCTGCAGTCCCAGTCAAGCAGAAGACCAAACTGAAGGAATTGCAGGGTGGTATGAAAAAGCAGCAATATTTACAGCTGGGTGGCATCACATGAGAACAGATAATTCACCAGAGGAGGAAGATCCAAGGGGCTGATTGCAGATCCATTCCACAAGAACTATCTGGAATCACACCATTGCCTCAAAACCCACTTTTACCTACTAGGTCACTACATTATTTTGATGTTTAAGCACAAGACAAGCCCTTAACCTACTTTGAAAGTGCTCAGTGGAACACATGCTCCAGTTCCACAGGGGGGAGAAGGGAGAGAGAAATCACAAGCCTGTTTACCTGAGAGAATGGATGTGAGCACAGGGAGCAAGAGGCAAGAGGGAAAAACAAGGCCCAGCATCCCACTTGCTCCAAGAGCATTCCTGGAAGCACAGACCCACCCATGTTTCACCCTTACTGCTGCAGAACAGGTGCTTCTCTAAATGTGAAGCAGAAGAGGAGCCAGAAGAACCTCAGGAACTCTGGATTCCTCTCCACTTCCCAGCCCTATCCCAATGCCTATCCCTATCCCTAGCAGCTGGTTTCTGAGCAGGGAATGCAACATTATCACTCCCATCATTCAGCAAAACCCCACCTTCCCACAGGATTTGGAGGCCTAAGGGGAAGATGCTCAAAACTTTATTGTGCTCTGCCTCTTTCTGTGTTGAGCAACAGGACCCAACCTTCCAGTGACTTTCCCCGAAGGGTGAATTCAGCAGCACGAAAACTTTTTTAAGGTTTAACACTTTCAGATCCCACACCAAATGTAAGCATATTTCAACTCAACTGGTCAGCACTTTCCACAGCACATTTGACAAGAAGTTTGCCTCATGCTGAAAACCAAGAAATCCCTTTTTTCTAATTATTATTATTATTATTCCCAGTAGGAGCCATAACATGCCAAACACTTTCAAACACCCCGTTCTTGCCTTGAGAAGTTCACAGTGCCTGCAATAAAGGCCATGGGATAAGGCACACCCATAGCACTGGCCTTGATCAGAAAGACACACAATAACTCTGTCTGGATCTTGTGGAATTCTTTCCTGCTGCATGGAGTGCTACCACTATTGTATCCCCATTCTCCTGAGCAGAGGGATTCTCATCTCTCCCAGATGCCCAAATAAGATTTGGGCAGTTCTGTTGTGACTAACTTTTAGGAAGATGATCGTTCTTCACAAGTTTCAGTCATGGTGAGACAGGCTCATCACCTCCAGTAACTCCACTAAAATGTTCTTCCCTGTGTTCTATTGTCCAGACAAAGAAATTTCAGGAGACAAAACAGGTTAATAAAAAAATGCAACACTGTGAAGAAGTGAGTGGTCCTAGAAATAATTTCAAGTTGAAGCTAATGTAGTTTTGATTCCCCCTCACCTCAAATATTGTTTATGTTTGGGTTGCACCTGTGGTCAAATGCCTATAATTTATCTAAGGTACAAATCCTAATGCTGTCTTTAAACCAGCTTGAAAATATTATGTGAAATGTTACATGTTCATCCAAATGATGTAAAGCCTCTGAGCCTTTAGAAAATGGTTTATTTCTAGAGAAGTATTAATAATGCTGAAGCAGAGGCTCAGAAAGCTCCATGCAAATAACCTTATTGAGATGTTTTTCCAGTTTTTTACAGTTCACAAACATCTGAATCAAACATGAGGCAAGAACCTGGCATAAACCTCTCCTCTGTGGGTAATAAAATATGAAACAGTGTCTCAGTTCTAATCAGATTATCACATGAAAGGGAAAACTTTTAAAGGCTAATTACACTAATTCAATCTGTATTCCTCTTTCAAAATTATATTAGGATTTCATCCCAGGAGATCTGTGACACTCCCAGAAGCTCAAGACTTCTAAATGGCAAAGACCAACAGCTTTGTGATAAAATAGTTGCTGTTTCTTCACCTGTTTGGATGAAAGAGCTGAATCACAACGTGACATCAGAAACTGTCAGATGATTTCAGGCTAAAAATAACAATTGTTTCAAGGAAATGTCTTGTTTAAGAGGAAAGATGCATCATATGACAAGAGCAGGGTAGAGCCAGGGCTTTGGTGCCTGCTAGCAGAGGAAACACAGCTGTAACTAAAAGGAAAGTCACCTTGGAGTGTAATGCAATTCCCAGACCATTCTAGGTCCAGAAGAAATCCATTTACAGCTAAGAACTATATAAATATCACATGCAAGAGAACGCCAGGACAGCAATGTGAGAAGGTAGGGAAGGGAAATGAGGAAATACAGCTCAGGGATTCTTTGGTTGGATGAGAAGGAAGTTGTGGATGATGCCTGATGTGTGGCACTGTGCTCTGAGATGTTCCTCAAAGGGCCAGGGAAGAGATTGCAGCACTGTCTGGAATAAAAAAAATAATTAAAAAAAATATTTTCTTGCTTTTGATACTTCAGGATTCCAAATGGAAACTGGATCTAATAGAAGGTCTCGTAAATTTAGTCTTAAATAAGGGACTCAGCAACAAAAATGATAAATGGTGGTATAAATGAGAACAGAAGGTTTTCTTCAGTAACTAAATATTTAGCTGGATAATCCCCAAGGATTCCTCCAATCCCAGATAAATTCTTGCCTGGCCCAAATCAGAGCACCCTTCAAGCTTTATTTTTACCCTTCTGAGAAGTGCTCAAGGTCCCAGGGACCTTCATCTGTGCTCTGCTCCAAAAGAGCCTCACCCATCCCTTGTGAACTAGGGGAAAACAAGCACAGGGAAGAGAGGAAAACACTGGATATTCTGTGAGAACACCACAATAGCTCCTACACTGCCTCACTCTGTCCTAATTTCTGAAAATTTTTGCCTCCTGCCAGAAGTGGCTGCAAATGGAGCTGTCAGCTAGGAGTTGGCTGTGTGCAGCAACTCCCAGACCTGCAGGATGCCAAAGACATCCTCCAAACCAGGGGACAGCAGGAATTGTCACATGGAGAGACAGCTCTGAACAGGGCTCATCTCATCAGTCACTTCTCTCTGCAGGCATCTTTGATTCTTTGGTGTAGAGAAGTAAAACTAATTCCTTTTGGTAGTTTTAAAATTTATAATGTTGGAGGAAAATTCCTGCAACATCCTTTCATAATGTACCAATTTTCATACAATTCTCTGGCCCTCCAAGCTTTTACACAATAAGATTTTAACTTTATTGCAGGAAACTCCTGTAACAAAACTCTGTATGAGATCTTATAAAAAGGAAGATGGTATTTATTTAAAAATAATTGATCACACTGACTTTAGTCAGTGGAACTCTCACTCAAACACTCACAAAAGTGTTGTCAATCACAGAATTTTTTGGCTCCAGTTCAGGTGCCCATCTTCTTGATCTCTATTTAGGTTACTTCCTCCTCTTCACTTGAATGAAATCACACTTCTGGCACTCTTGAACCACTAGTACACCTTCCCTCTTAAGGCTGGTTCTACAGTTTCCCTTGCAGCCACCATTTATTTCTCCCCATTATCATTTTAATACAGCTCTATGTAATTTTAATAAGGAAAAAATTCCCAACATGTCAAGTTTCAGAAATGATTATAGTATTAGAGCTACAAGCAATTGTAGCTGCAAATCATTAGAAATTGGGATCTACCAAAAAATCTGCAAATGAATTCTCAATGTACTATTTGTGATATGATCACAAAGAGCACCAAACTGTTCATTGTAAAAATAAAAAAATCTTATCTACTAAACACACTTGTGTCTTAGAACAATTCCAGACACTTGATACTGTGAAAAGAAAAAACCTATGAATAGTATCTACCAAGGCTGAGCTCTGTTTTCTAATTAGGTGAAACAAAAGATCCTAGATTTCTTATTAGGGGAAAAAAGTTAATTTTACTCAAAGAGTGCACTTCTACACACACATCATCTTATCAGAACTATAGACACAGTGTCTAGCAGAATGTTTAATTCATTTTTTTGGTCCAAATCTTTTAGTGAAAAGAAGTTAATTTTCTGTGAGGAATAAATCCTGAACAACTCTTAAATCAGAATATACAGCAGTGCCAGCACTCTGTCCCAGTAAGGACACCTGACATGCAGATTAGTCCCAACAGGAATGTTTTATTGATTATAGCCTGTCATATGACAGTCTCTCTGCTATTTATGTACAATTAGCATCAAGTTTCATCCTGGGCCACTGCCACTTTGGATTTAACTTTCCTTGGATCCAACTACATACACACAAATGGGTCTCCTACAGTTGCACTTTTAGTGTGGGAGCTGTTTTCCCATGAAATTGCTGGGATATATTTTCAATAAGGGCCCAAAAACGCTGCAATTCTTAATTTGGGCCTTCAATCCACTGCTTCCAAAATGCACACATCACTAATCTCAGGCTCAATAACATTTCAGGCCAGGACACAGACATCAACTCAGATTAAGGCTTTCTTTAGCTTTTCACCCAAAATAATAAATTAATGGATTACAGTAGTCATTGGTACCTGTTTTACAGCCAGCTCAGGAGAAAGGGAAGCTCACTCTGCCAGAACCAAGAGTCATCTCAATAAAAAACTCCCTGAGTGGGCCAGGGAGCCCTCAGTTTAAATGCAGGGAGCAGCCCCCCCGACCTGGACAGTATTTTCTCCTTGTTGAGTCAGTCAGTGCCCAGAGCTGCAGAACACCAGCCCTGTGTGAAAAGAGAGGTGGCAGTAAAGCCTCACATGCAGCACTTTGGATTTCTTCAGAATTTGCAAAAGGTTTTATGGTGCTCTTTAAAAAAAGCCAAACAAAACAACAGCAACAACAAAAATCAGAATTCCCACTAGTCCTGTGTGACTCTACTTTTATTCAGTCATTTCAGAGTTTAGAACACCATGGGATTCACTGTGACCCAGCAAGCTCAGGGGACAATAAATCCAATTTCAATACAGCCATACACTGCTATACTACCAGGGGACTAATATTTTCTATTCCTACAAGAAGCTCAAACTGTATCAACCAACTTTGAATTTCCTAGAACCGCAGAATTGGCTCCAAGTACACATATCCCAATTGCTTGTTTTAAACCCATCAAAGTCAAGATACTCAGTTTGGAGTCAGATGAGAAAGAAAAAAAAAAAAAAAAAAAAAGTTACCAGCTCCTAAAACAGCAAAGAGAAAAAATTGTGTTTTCCTGGTGTGGGGGTCCAGTTTGAAAGCAAAACTCTTCCATCCAAATCCATATAGCTTGTTGTCTTTCTTTTAATTTGAAACAATCTGTTGCCTTATGCAAGATTTCTTTTCCCAGACCACTGGCTGACTACAGGGATAAATTCAATCCATTTTTAACAGTCTCCAGCTGAGCTTGATAGTAGATCCCTTCTGCTCTCCCAAGTAGGTCACAGAGCACTCCTAATCAGTACCACTGTGCTCTTCTTTTAATCTGTGGCCACTTACTGGGAAGGGATGGATTCTAAGTACAAACCAGAGCCAAAACACAATGCTGTGAAAGTGCAGTGGGTTCTGGTAGTGCTGGAGCTGACCTCCTGCAGCCCCAAGGAATGCTAAACAAGCCACTGCCACCCTGCCAGGCTCACACTGAGCAGCTCCAGGGACACTGATAGGATCCAAGGCACTCTGAGAGCAGCCTGGGCTAATATTGGCTCTGCAGCCCCATTGAGAGACCCATGCCAGAGGTCACAAAACATCCCTGGCAGCTCGGGGGGAGTCTGTTACAACAGGAAAAGCAACACTCACTTACCTGCCACTTATTTCTTGTCTTAAAGGAATCTAGAACTGTTCAAGCTTTCAAAAAGGCTTTGCCTTCTCAGAGCCTGCCCAAGGTATTCTAAAGAGCAACAAAAGATCATCCTCCTGCTTACCTTTATTAATGAGCTGCACATTCATGTCTCAGTGTCACCTCTAAGTGTTATATGCTACAAGTCTGACATATTTTCCTTTATTTCAGTTAATATCACACAAAAGTTGTGGTGGTGCTGCCAAATGTAGCAGAAGTGAGAACCAGGTTTTCAAATGGAAGAATAATCTGGCTGTACAGCCCACAAAAGAGAATGAGGTCGAGAAGGAGGAGATTCCTCTCTCTGTGTTTTAGCCATCTGGTTGCTGAGCAAAAGTTCTCTTTCCACATGAGGTAGCTGGATGGCCCGTTAAAGAACAGGATTTCCACACAGAAGGAAGCTTCTTAAGTGCAGAATTTGTGCTTGAACTTTTTTTGTCCTGCAAGTTTCTCAGAAAAGACACTTTCCTGAACATACTGAGATGTCACAATGAAGTGACAAATGTCGTCTTTACCTCAGTCTTTATGGAAACGAGCATGATTAGATATTTAACTAAATGGGGACATAGATTCAGCTCAGAAATTGCTTTTCTCTCTTTCACTGATATGGGAATAGAGCTCAGGAATAGCTGTCAATGTTCAGTTAAGTAGTCAGGAATGAGGCTAAAAGGTGGGTCACAGCCCTTTTTCTATATGGTCACTTCTCATGGACCTTATCACCATGGCATTTCATGGAGCAGTTTGTGAGGAAGACCTAGGGCTGAGAATCTCATGGGTAATGCAGATCATGGATAACACAGAGTTTTGGAGCTGGATTCCTGCCTAGAAGTTCTCTTGCTCCCATTACCACAAAGCTGGACAGCCACTTAAACCAGGCTTGACTTCCTGTGTGAGCAGCACATTAGAAGCACTAAAAGCATCAAAGCAACATTTGAAATGCTGCAGTTATAAGTTTGCCATTACTGAGTCGAGTAATTGTTTGCTAGACTCGGTGGTAACACCTCTCTCACTGTGAAGTAGCAAAGCAGTAGCAAGCAAGTGCTAAGTGCTCAGGAGTTGGCAAAACACTTGTGGGATATATTGCCAAAGCTTATCTTTATAGTTTCATTTTCGTGGCTGCTATCAGCTCGTTCCGACCAGCATTGTAAATCAAATCTCTAGTGATACTCTAAACTCATATTCTGAATTGTCTCTGTGCAGTGTCAGAGTTTAGTCATCAGTGAGTGATGCAATTCCTAGGACTTACAACCACACAGATCGCCTTGTATTTTAAAGTCACCCTGAAATAAACTTGGAATTGCTCCAACTCTTATCTTTTCTGATAAAAGTTTCTAGAGACATGCTGGCATTTCAAACACTATAAAATACGTCTGTATTTGTGTGTGTCTCTAAACAGAATGGCCAAACCCCTTTCAGGTCCATGACAGCCCTGATTACTGCTGGTTCAGGTCTCACAGGGTTCCCAAGACCAAGTTCCTGATCACTTCCCTGTCTTATCAGACTTGAAATATAAGCAGAACAGTCAGTTTATAGTAAGGAAAAGCCCATCCTTTCCAAACAACCAGACCCAAAACTTACTGCATGACCCACAGCTCCAGCTACAATTGAAACATGCATTTCACGAGGTTTTCTTTCTGTATTTCATTTTCTTCTGGACATTCACATTAGCTAATGAAATCTCCTTGTAACTCCAGCACATTCATTCAGAAGGCACTGGGGAATTCTTACTTCACACAGGTTAAACAATCCACTGATTTGTTTACAGAAAACCTGTGCCAAATAACTGCACTGCTGTCATGAACCTTCACCCAGATCTTTTTTATAGCAGTTACTAGAATGTAATAGTAATGTGATGTAAAATTAAATTAAACAGAATTGGATGAGCTCCTACCAAATGCAGAAAGAGAAATTCCATATTACATCCAGCAAATGAAATTTGGACAAACAGCTCTTTCTTGTGGATAAAAGACAGTTTTACACTGGGATTTACCACTCATTTCCACTGCATAACCCTGTGAAACACAAACAGCTATTAGCAAAGATTATTACCCAGCTGTGTTCATGGGCTCTGATACAATACACAGGGAGAAGGACTAAAGACAGGTCAATTCTTACCAAACACCATTTTATTTCTGTCCATCACTCTCCTCATACTGAGTCATGCTTGCTATCATTTTTATGCAGAATTATGCTTGAGACCACAATAGTTTTCAGTTAAGAAATACTGATAAAACACAAATATTTTCAGTCCCTGGCGCTATAAGTAGCAGATTTAGATTAGGGGGATTAAAGCAAGTTTCCTCTAACAAAGATAGATGATAGATCACCCTAAACTCTCTCCTCCCCTCAAACGAGAGGAGCACTTGGAAGAAGAGGGCTCAGCCTTTTCCACATGGACTCTGCCGAGCGGGTATCACGTTTCCCAAGGAGCAGAGCAGCTCCTGCAGGAGCTCAGGGCTGTAACTTTCCACTGCCCAGCCGGCTCCTCGCTGTGCCCCAGGCTGGCCTGACCTTTCCCAGGGCAGCCCCTCGCTTTGGGCCATGCTCGTGCACATTCCAGCAGCCAGGGCAAAACCGGGAGCCAAGCCGGTGAGACCGAGGAAGTGAAAATTCCAACAGGAGAGGAAACCAGGGAGTGATGTGGTTTGCTACACAGTTCCTGCTGCAAATAAGTGAGACCCTGATGCAGTTTGTAGTGAAGTTTGTGTTGCATGAAGCAAAGAGAATCAGGCTCTCAGGCTGCTATTTTGTCATAAGCACAGAGAACAGGCATCTTCTCATCAAATCTCTGACCTAGCTGACTCACATGGATCTGAAACTGATTTTGCAAATTGGGGTCCTAAATACAAAGCCTCTGCTGAAAGGAGTAGCAATGTCTTACCTCCACACAGCTTTTGAGATAACTTCTCATTTTTTTAAAAGAAAACTTGAGGAGGAAGGATAAACACACTTCTCCCTTTCCTGTTCTTCCTACCAAACTTTCTCTTTTGCCCTGTGAGAAATCCTGCTCCCTGTCCTGCCAGACCCCCAGGAACAACAGCCAGCCTCTGGCACTGTTTGTACCACACAGAGGGTTTTGCTCTCAAGTCCAGAACACGAGAATCAGATGTCTGCCTTTGTGATCCTTCACCTTTCTTTCTCCCACCTTCCAACAGAAAGAAAGCTTCCTGAGAAGCACAAAGGGCTGGAGCCTGTGCTGAGCCCCTTTAAGGTTATAAACTCTAGGAGCAGAGAGAAGCCTGAGTTTGCTGGGCTTTCAAGGCCAGCTGTCAGTTCCCTGTTGTCCTGGAACATGGAAAGGGGGGGGCAGTGCCATAGGAGGCATGTGAAAGACCTGGCTGGGTAAGCAGGAACAGAAGCTATATGAGGTCAAAGGAGGAGCTTGGATCACTCCTGTACTTGTGCTAAAAGCAGGGCTGTACAGTCAGTACAGAAGGCAGCAAAAAAATAAAGGACAAATTCCACTGGAAGGATGGATGCTCTTAATGTGCAGAGTATCAGGGAAGATATCAAGGCAGAGAGGAGGGTTTGATGCAAGGCTTTGGGAGGCTGTCCCAGGCTTGTTAGGCCCCAGAGACCCAGCTGTGCTTGGTTTTATTGACAGTAGAAAAGTAACAGATTAAACTTTAGTGCTTTGCCATGACCAGTGTGATGCCTTCACTGTGTTCTCAGACACAAAACATAACCCTGAGAGATTAATTCCATTTGATTTTCGTTACAGCCATGAATGTTTTACTCAGAGAGAAGAGCACAAGACTTCTTGCAATCCAAGGCTCTACCATCCTTTCTCTCCAACAGAGTTCCTTTAGGATGAACAACACCTGCCAAAGCCCAGAGCTTTGTCTCTGGTGGAACCCTTGCATCCAGAACAACTTTCCTAGTTGTTAGTGATCCACAGTAATTTATGAACTCTATATCACCAAATTCAAATATTCCCATAATGCCCAGAATTATTGATGCTGTTCTAAGGGCGTACTTTCACCATTGATTGTAATTTCTATTTTTTACCAGTATTATCCAATCATCTCTCCTTCCAAAGGAGATTTTCCTTATCTTTTAACATCATGACTAAATGAAAGACGGTATTAAGTCATCCCAATTTGCTTTCATATCCTCCTGCAGCATCCCAACTTGTCTCCATCACGATGTCCTCTGAAGACAAAAAACCTGTGTGCTGACTAATCTAGGTCAGCAGTTGGTGGCTGCTACTTTTTTTTTTTTTTCTCAGCAGGATGAAAGCCTGCTAAGAGCCACGACTCCTTCTGCAGGTGATTTTATGGCAATGGAGGACCTTGGGGCCCAGCTGCCAGTTCCTGTCACAGAGAAATATTGCCACATTGTCTTGAAATGAATCAACTCACCTGTGTTGGGAACAAGAGCAAGACAACTGTGCTCTGCACTGACACAAGCCCATAAAGGATGGGATTTGTATAAAAACCTTACCTTTTAAAACCTCAAAACATATATAGGTACAAAGGGCATATGGAAGCTATGGGACTGCTGCCAGTTCTACCCATGGCAGCAAGACTGAAATGCAGAGGAAGAGAAAATATATTTGGAATTTAGGAGAAACTTTGTTTAAAAATTTATTTAAAATTTATTTAAAAACATTGCTTTTGATTCACTGGGTTACAGTAGGATCTACTAAGAAATATTTATCTAAACTTGTAAACATTAGAACATCCACAGCCATTTTCTCCTGATTCCAAGAGGCTGCAAACAAAGTATGTTTAGTATATTAAAGAAGGTAAAAGTTTGCTTCAAACCTAAGCAGCAGTTTCCAGTTTGTCCAGAGTAAAGGTGTGTTCTTTTCTTTCAGCAATACAAAGTAGGTTAGATTTAAATTCCAGTCTACAACATTTCCCACTGGAGTGAATCTAACCCAAATTCACAGCCTTTTACAGATGACAAAGAGTGTAAGAGTAATAACAACAGTCATTAAAAAGGGAATAAAAAGGAACATAGAAATCAGGAGCTTCTTCTGGTTTAAACAATGAATATGTGAGATGTGCCAGAGTCTTGTGGGAAACATTTCCAGCCCTGCTCCTGATAGGAACTGAGGACATGGAGCTGCAGCACTTTTCCCCCTCTAAGCCTGTCAGACACAACTTGATATCTTTCTAACAATAATATTACAAAAACCTCGCAGCAAATTCCAGCAGACTTTGAAGGGAAAATAACTAAAGAAAAATTAACAGCTATACACAAGAACAAGAATGCTGGAACCCAGCTGACTTCAAACAAATTACATGGACAATTATATGCTTCACTTGCATGAGTCACTGCTCAGATCATAGTAGCTGTGCTGTTGCAATAATTAACTATTTTTCCCTCCCATGAAAATTCATGTTAACTGTGCACTTACTGCAGTTCATTTCCCCAGGCGTAACAATCAGTCACAAAAAAAAGCAAAGATGATCGTTTGGGGCATTTACCTGCAAGAGAAGAAAAAATGGAAACATTAAAAAGCTGAGTATTTTAATACCTTTCTATATCATTATATTTAATCCACCTGCTCATACTTGGATAAAATTCTGCTTTTCTGAAAGCAATATTGTTTTTGTTTAAATTGATATTTGCACTTTGAAGTACAACCTAAATCAAAGTAATTTACTGTATTGATTTCTGTACCTGTACGTGTAGCAGGTAACATGTTTGAATACATACATATGCATTCAGATAATTGTAAATTAAAGAATTTTAATATCCTACTCATCCAACTTCTCAAAGTATATACAACTAGATCACTAACTACATGTATCAAAACCAGCACAAAAATACATTACTAGCTGCTTATACAGTACATTTAACCAAAAAAGCCCTTTGCAAATGAGGAAAATACCTCCCTTCTGGACAGGGTAAACTCTGTTTTATTTGAAGAAGACCCAGAGAATCCTCATTTCTAGGCCAGGTGTCTCTCTCATTCTCTGGGAATGAGGTTCTGAGGGTGTAAGCAAGTGATGTATCTGGACCCTTGAGCATGATACTGAAACATACAATACTCTAAACTTTTAAATGGTTTGGGGTTTTGTGGAGTTGTTTGGTTTGGTTTTTTTTTTGTTTTTTGGTTTTTGCTTGGGTTTTGTTTATTTTTCCCCAATAATTCCTTGGATTTTCAGCCATTGCATAGAACAATCATAACTAGAGGGACACTGGAGCATTTGTGGATCTGCTCTTTATGCCCTTGAGAGAAATATAAGTAAAAACCAGCAAAGAAAGAACAAATAATATTTGCAGTCACGATGTACACCGAATGTATTAAACACGCCAGTGATAACACTGATGATACAGAAATAACCAAGAACTGAGTGTGACATCTGAGCCTTATAAAAACCCCAGAATATACAATAGCCTATTATGAGGCTGTAGGATACAAAGAGGTTTCAGCTAAAAGGCCTTATTTAACCCTGCACTGAGTTAGGTTAGACTGGAGCCTCTCATCCCAGCTGCTCTATAACTCCAAGCTTAACAAAGGAATAAGCATCAGAGAAAATCCATAAGGGAGAATGTGTTTGGGGGAGTTATATTTAATTATAAGTGATCATGATATATATTTTAATTAGGAATTATGATAGAAAGACAGGTCTAGACAAACCATGTTCACACTCACAGCACACTCTACACCATCAGCTTGGACCATTCCATTCTGTTAAAGCATGACTCACCTACCTGTAAAACAAAATGTTTCCAGAGTCTATAAAGACAGGGATAAAGCTTTAGGGCACAGTTGGGAAGAGGGTTAATTCGCGAGTTAATTAGCACGCGTTGAACATTCGTTAGCACTTAAAGACAAAAAATAATAAATGGCATTCAAGGCATTTACAGCGAGTTTCCTTCTTTTCCCACACTGCACACTGGAGTTTGCCACAACTCCGGCTCCGAGCTGAGCCGCAGCTCCCACGGGCACCAGTAGATGGCACAAACAATTTATTTCACTGTATCCTTATTTCACTATATCCTTATTTCACTATATCCATTACGAGAGCCATTGCAATGTCTCAGAGGCACAGAATCACCCGTCAGCTTCCAAACATCCTTCTAACATAAGAGTTATAATCTTTAAATTAATAATTTGTTCTAAAAAAAAATTAATATATATACAGCACTGAACAAAAATTATATACACGTAGATACAACTTCACAGGTAAAAGTGAATATAAGTAATGAGAAACTCCAGACATCAATTAACCAAAGCAGTTCCTAAAATATCCAGTGCCTTAGAAAATTAGAAAATAAATGAAAAGTATGGAAGTAATACAAATCAGGTTAAATTCACCAAAAAAAAAAAAA
>VXBI01004465.1:1114848-1130924 GCA_013397375.1 Toxostoma redivivum
AAACAGTGGAAAAAGAAAAAAAAAGATAAAATACCCAAAAAAAAAAAAAAAGGCAACTAGTTATTTAGAACCAGATAAAGATTAAAATGAAGCAACAAATAATCAAACCAGTCAAAGATTTTAAGAAAACTTGACAAGGAAAAAAAGGGAACTAAATATTTGTCTAAAGTAAAAAAAAATTAATACTTTATGACCAATCATATACTATCATCTATGAAATCCACATGATTTCTAAAGAACAAGAAAAATAGACACTAAATTCGGGTTTATTATTTAAAAAAAGAATATGCACAATTTTGGAACAGTTGCTTTGCTGTTACAAACATGTTGGAAAACCCCAGTTCCTGGAAAGAGAACAAAAAGGGAATTACACTGAAATACAGGGATGGGGAAGCATTTCATGTTCTATAAAGAACAATACTTGCTCTTGTACAGTTTTGATCAAATTCCTGGAATACTACAGTAAAAAGAATCAGGCTGCCTGACTCCACTTTAAAAGTTGCAAATATAACCTATAGCTACCTAATTATAGGATTTAATGATATTTAATTTTGTATTTTCAGAGAAATATTATGACATCATGTCATTTTACAGGGCAAACCACTTAGCTTAATAGCTGCTATTCACTGCAGAAGAACACATTAAAAGCTATGCAATCATATGGTAAATTATGCTCACATCTCTTGGTCAAATTACAGCTTAATAACATGAGGAAAAACTGTAAATAACAAAGATTCATGGTTTAATCATTTTAATAGAAAATAATTTATCAAATAATTACGAAAAATAAAGAAGCACCCAGGTCTAATGGGTTGGAATATACAAGCAACATTTTTCTGGCATTAAGCCAGAACTTCTGCACCAAAATGTTCATAATAAGAACATCTTAATTTTTCTCCAATCCAGGACAGCTCCCACTCCCATGGGATCCAGGGGTTGTGCAGATCAGCTCCACAGGCTGGTCTGAAAGGCAAATTTGGCTTTGGCAGGTTTGTTCTCTGCTGACCCAACCCAGGCTGTGCCACGTGCTCGGATGTGATGCAAGGGGAGAGCAGGGAAGACGCAGCCAGGAGTGGAAGAACTGTTCCACATCGAATTCTGCTTATCCCAAATTAAGGTGTAAGGCCCAACTGATTACATTTGGAACAATTTAGTTTGAGATACTTGACAAGACAATGTTTGGATGGCAACAATTTTACAGATGAACCCAGAAATAACAGACATGCCCACCACTGTAAAGAAGCCATATCAGCACAGCTACATGACTTAATGAAATTTAGTGTCATGTTTCCAAAGCAACGTTGTGACAACATCATTTTGCAGGGTGAATACCCCAGTTTTATGAATTCTGTTTAATTCCTGAGCAGCTCAGATATCCAGAGGGGTATCTGGGGGAAGGTGTCCCTGCCCAGGGCGAGGGGTTGGAACAAGATGGGCTTTAAAGCCTCTTCCAACCCAAACTGTTCTTTGATTCTGTCTGGGAGAGATGAGTGGAAAAACATCTCTTGTGATTGTTGACCACATTTATTGCTAGAGAAATGAAACCCTAGAGAAGCTAGTGGTGACAAATACCAGTTACATCCTTTGTACACAAAGCTCTTCAGCTCCTTGTCCCCTTCTCACTGCACATCACCTTAAAACTCACCATGGAAGACTCACAGGATGGAACTGCTCCAGCTCTGAAGGGTTGGTTTGCTGAGGAAGGCAATGATAGCAGCCTTGAACACCCCACAAAGGGCTGAGGAGGGAATCAGAGATAAAGTGAACAGGAAGCCAAGGCAAGTATCTGTGTCCAGGACATGTGAATTCCCTCCTGCCTGAAGCTCTATGCTGCCTCCCCATTGACTCACAATTTCTCTGTAACACATTTCTGCTGAAATGAGCTGCACTGAGTACACCTGCTAGTAGGGCTGTTTATAGTAACCCACCTGTATTTGATTTAAACATATTAGAGAATGATCATAGAAAAAGCTTAATTGGCAGTTCTGGGGGAAATTAAAAAAAAATTGTAAGAAGCATTAGTCATGTCTGTAACCAAGATGGAAGAGCACTGATAGTCCTGCATGGTGGAACCAGGCAACAGTCACTGTGCTTGCCCTGGAGATAAGAGACATGTGCTTCCAGACTCAGCAAACTGTCACTGCTCCTCTCCACAAGGGTCACACAGGGCTGAGGTGTCACTTCTAACCAGGCATCCTGTCAGTGGTGGTTTCCTGAGGGGGGCAGAAAGCAGAGCACAAACTAAACCAGACAGACTGGGCATCTTTAGGAGCCAAGGGAAGTGGTAGCAGTGGACATTGCTCTGATGGCTGCACCACGAGTACCTTTGTATCTCATGAAGGTGTCCATATAAACACAGAAATGGACTGGAGCATGGATAACCTGAAAGCACTTAGAGTATAGGAACACTTCTGCTAGGCTTTCACTGGGATAATAAACCCTAATTTACATGACAGACTTGGAATTTAATGGACCAGGATCCTAACACTGCTGACACAGAAGTGAATTATAAAACATCATCATCCCTAACCCCTTCAAACTGCAAGTTGGAATTTTGCATCAGTAGTAATCTAAGGGCAGATTTGCAATAGGTGAATCTTCATAAATCAGAATAATTTTTTTGTTCTTTCTAACCCCAGAAGGAGGCAACTGGGAAAAGGCTTGAACAAAACTCAAATCCCATTGTCAAAAGAAGAAGGAACATGCTGGATCTGAAATAGACCAAAAGCACAACCTCAGCAGGAGACAGGAGGAAGATTAACAAGTAAAATTGCTATTTGACAATGAGTGTTGCTGAGATGGAAAGCACAAAGGACTGGCTGACAAAAATAATTATTAGATTCACAAGTGTTTTAGACACAAGATGATGATTTATCTCAGCTCAGCAGTAAAATAGTCTTCTTGTTGGCTGTTTAATTGCAAACCTGGCTGAACAGCCCCCTCCAGGACACAAAAATGGCATACATAAAGATTTAGTGGGAAGTTTTCTTCCAGTACAAGTCATGTAAATACTATACTCCCAAAACTTCAGTAAAATTCTCTTTATTAGCAAAAGAAATATGAACTACATTGCAAAGGGAAGTTGGTTAAAAAAATAAAAGCTATTCTAGGTCTCTGAGAAGACTTTAGAGGTTCCTTCTCCCAGTGCTGGGAGACAGAAATAGGTATATTGAATTTGCAGATTGGTCAAGTTCCAAAATTTTTCCAAGGTCCTTAAAATTTTATTTTCTGAAGGCACAAAAGACACAGCCTTTATTGCTGCTGAAATTAGCTTCCCTGGGTCACAGACTACTATTCAAAGAGTGATTACAAGCTAAAGAGCTTTTCTCCAGTCAAGGAAGGGAAATAAATGCCATACTTACAGTCTTTTAGCAACTCCTGCCACTGAGAATTTATTGTGTCAGAACAATGAAAATAAATGCAAAATAACTCAATTGATAAAGGCTGGCTACAATCTGCAGAGCAAAAACAACCACCCCAAAAGCAGAATAAAACCTATTTCTTTGGAACCTTGCCGGCTTCTCCCTGAAACACTGATTTTGGATGCCTTCCAAGGCCACCATCTCACCTGTTGTTGCAGTGGTCTTGTAGCAAACATGTTTGACTTCACAGTTTCAGGTCAGAAATATTTCTTCTGCAAGCATGAGCAAGTCAGAGTCCAGAGACTCCTTTGTGGGGATCTTGTGAGACTTTTTTCTTACATTATTTTCTGACTTGGTAAATTTTCTGGGAGGGATGTCATCAGCCTTTGGCTCTGAGTGTGCACTGTGCCTTCAACTACCAGGGCCTAAAACTTGTGGTGCCTTCAATCAGAGTAAAAAAAGTATAAATACAAATTATAGCTCAGAGGTAGAAACAGGCTTCTTTTCCCTTTGTGGGTAGCAATTGCAAAGCTACAATTAACCTCAATTAATAGGAAGGGTAAACTTTCTACAAAGAATATGCTGTTCAGGTGTTCTTAGTGAGAGCACTTGGCACTGCTTCATCTGTCTGTAACAGGGAGCTCTGCTGGGGTGAAAATTAAAGTGGCTAAAGTTTAATCCAAGTGCAAAGGAGGCTTTTTCCCTCCTATATAAAAAGCAACCCTGCTGATAAAAGCTACCTGGAGAAGTTCAGAGTCTGTTTGCATCCTGAGTGCATCACTGCCCTGAAGAGCCTCCCCAAGACCCCCCTGCCACACTCTGGCCACTGACACGTTTCAGCTCAGGCTGAGTTCCTTGGCTCTTCCCTGAGATCTGTGCTCAGTCCTGCTGTGCCTGACTCGAGTGGACTCCCTGGATTCCTGACCTCCAGCCTGCCTCATTCACCACACATTTGTGTCACTTCTGACACAGTCATCACATTTCTGCTGATCACTGGGCTGCACCCAGAACCTGTGAGTGCCATCAACCCTGCCCAGCTGCTGGAAAAGCCATTTTCTGCAATCCTTACCTTAGGCAGCAATGCAACAATTAAGCTCTTCTCCCTCCTCCTGTTAGAGGAAGAAATAATAAGAAGTGCCAACTTCCACTCCACCTACAAGATTGGTGGAACTGAGAGAAAAACATCAAGGTCACTAGAGACAAAAAATTGGGGAAAAATACTAAATCCTGTACAGAACTGTCCCCTCTAGAGTTTCTACTGTATTAACATTACCATTTTCAACCCATCATATCTCCCTCATATCCCTTGAGATACATTTTATATTCTATATCCAAAAGCTATTTTCTATTGGCTCAGCATTACAGTTGCAGTAATTATGCAAAAACCAGCACTTCATGCATGCTATTTGTATGAGTTATGCATCTATCCCATTGACCAGCAATGTGTGCCTTTACTTTTATCTTCATGCCATCTTTAGGCTGCTAATTACTTATATATACTAATGAACTTTTAAACAGTGCTGCCCAAAGTAGAATATGCTAGAGCATGCATTGTAGAAAAAAATAAACTACATCCCTTGAAGTCAAAGGTTTTGACTTGATAACTTTAGATTTTTAATTTAAAACCTCCCTGTGCATCTGAAATGCCTTTATGTGTATCTGAATGTAACTTGGTTTTTTAGCTGTATCCTTTCGAGGGGGGTTCATACTGCCTTTTATTTCATACAATTGGCTCAGTGTGAAGGAGGGAGAGCAAACACCACATCACTACCTGAGATCAGGTGGCCTTTGACTTGGGAATGTCCTCACCTAACCTAAAAAGGAAGGTACAGCAGAAGATCTGAGTAAGAGACTGAAAAGATAAAAAGTTTCAAAAGCAGGAGGATACATTTCATCGTCTTTTCCCCTCAATTTTTTTTTGTATTCCCAGACTCTAGAAATATACATGTCCTGCACACCCCTTCCCACTTAATCCTAGCTCCATATTCATTCCTACTGGAAAGAATGCCTTCTACAGCCACAGTGCTCCATATCCAGGTTAAAACCACTCACATTTTTCAGGTGAGATTTCAGTACTGGCTTAAAGCTTATGTGAAACCATGGCCTCATTAATCAGCAAATTTTATCTAATTACCAGAAGCCACAAGGGATGATCCCACTGCTGTAACATTTCACAGCTCCCACTCCCAAACTTGATGGGTTGTGTTGTCCCCTTCTTCCATCAGGCTTGTGACCCAAATTCCAGCACACATGAACAAATTCCCATCCCCCTTGAGACCCAGTTTGTATCTGCAACGGGCTCCAGCTCACAAATGACTGCTGTTCTGCAGAGTGAGCTCTTCACAGAAACTTCTCCTGGTGTGGCAGCCCTGGCCTTACGTGCACCTCGTTCCACCTGGGGTCAGGAGGCAGAGGGAGGTGCTGTAGGATCAGGATGGGAAGATGCAAACAAACCCAGGCCCCTCTTGCAATGCTGTTCCCTGATCCCCACTATAGGCAGCACAGCTGAGGAGATGCCTTTGTTTCCCACTTGGAAAATCTGTTCCATTGAGGATTTCAGAAAACAGAGCCATTTCATTCCAGCTAAACTCCATAGCTTGCTTGTGCTCCTCTGACAAGCCATTAATCTATCTCACATACACAAGGATCCATATAGGAGAGGAAAAGCCTTGCTTCTGGACCACTTGGGAGACAACACAGGGCTTTTACAGGCCCTTATCACCCACCCAGCAGAGCGGGGCTGACAATGGCACATTTTCTTCTAGAACAATCTACTGCAGCCATTTCCCCCTGCCAAGAAAACAACTGAACTATTCTGAAAGGTTTGAGATTGGACTACTTTTTTAAAAGAGATGAAGAATAGATTTTAGTCTTCCCATTACCTGTTTCCATGAGAAAAATCTCCATGCTTGCCCCAGAGCTCCCCTTTCGTGTCTAGTCTAGACTATCATAATAGATATGACAATTGTTTGCATTGCATAACTTTGGGAAACAGACAGACTCTGAGAATTTGGTTATTAGAAAAATTCAGCTTTGAATAAGATAGGACAATGTGTGGCTTTTAAAAAACAAACCATGAATGCCTCTATTGTTGGTTTGCTTTCAAACTTGATTTCTCAGTCTAGAAAAAAGCAAAAGCCATTAAATATATTTTAGATTGTGCCAAACAGTAATATCCATAGGAAGATTTCTTTTTCCTACACTTCTTCCTGTGCATAAAGACATAGTGGAATTCCTGATGTATGGAAAATAGGATTGGACTTTAAATTGCTGTCCCAAAAGATAGTGAAGTGGTAATCCTAAACCAACACTAGATACAAGCCATGGCCACCCATTCACCAAGTTAATCTATTCAATCATCAGGGCTGGACATCCTGCCAGTCACTCACAGCTAAAAACTCTCAAGTACTTGTATCATCCTTGGTCATGACTTGATCCTGCAGGCTGGATACAATCCATACTTCTCTGAGGAGTGAGGTGCAATAAATCTCGGTAAAGCAGTTCTGTTGCATCCATGGCCACGGTACTCCACTATTTACTGAAGAAATGCCCTCACTGTGCCTCTCAGCAGACACAGGCAGCTTTACAAGACATTTTGTATTAAAAATAAGGCTGATTTGGATGTGGTTTCTGCTAAATACCTTTATATTAAACTATTTTTGCTGCTATTTTCCTCCACAGTTCAACCTTCCAGATTATTTCTCTGTCTTGCTCTACACTTGGAAGGGATGGAAAAACTGTTAGTCGTGTTAAATGGAACAGAGATTCCTGCTAATGGATTATTGATCATACTTGAGTGACCTTTAGAGTATCACAAGCAGAATGCCTTTCTCCCCTCTGTATAAGAATCTAATATTAAAAATATTAGCATTACATGCTGATTATTTTCATGAGGGAAAGCACTAAGCACACCTCTGGTGTAAGAGGTGGCACCTCTATTTTTAACCAAAGATTTTATTGGGTATTTCATCAAACTCAGAAAACCCCTTCACCAAAAAAAAAAAAAACCCAAAAAACATCAGTATAAAAGTTCTCCATTACTCAGCCATAACCACGAGCTTGTCTGGCTGCAACACATCACAAAGTAATTTGCTACCTCCCCACAATACCAATTTTAAACACAGCAAGAATGAAGGGCTTGGCAGATGAAAATTGCAATTTTATTTCACGTACATTGTCCTAGAAACTCTTTTCTGCTTTGTGGGTCGTATCTAACAGGCAACTTGAAACCAACCTGAAGTCCTTTTCCATCTATAGTCCAGGACATATTAGATAGATTTGGGTTTAAGGCTAATCTGCTCTTAGGTGACACCTAACTTAATAATAACATTTCTTTCCTACAGCTGGAGTTGAATGCCAATATTTAATTTTACTTTTTACAAAGTCTGCTTTCAGAAATAACAGGCTAGTCAAAAAATTGTATGTAAATATAGATGTTCATCTAAGATCATGCCAGGGGAAAAAGAAAATCCTTAAACTGGAGACCCTATGAATAAATGTCCTCTGTTTTCAGCTAAGTTTGTAATGAGGTTAGAATGGTTAAAGGCACTCCAGGTTTGCATCTGCTGTCACACTGTGCTAATCCAGCCTTTCACTCTGGTCCAGACAGACTCTGGCTCCCTGGAACACTCAGAGCACAACACATGCTTCTAATTACCCATTTTCTCTGTGCAGGCAACTCTCAAGACCTGCATTTTCCAAATCATGGAAGTCTAATTCCCCAGGAAGGAAGCACATGCAGCATCTTTGCTCAGTCCTAGAAGGAAAGAGGGAATGACAAAAGGCCTGTCCATCCACACAGACAAATTGGTCACCTACACCAGCATCCTTCACATTTTGGGAAGTAACTTGGAGGCTTCTGGACCCAATCCTTCCTTACAGAGGGAAGTGAAGTTGGCTTTTGCCAGGAAAGGTGTTGCTGACATGGCCCTTGGAAATGTGGTGACCTCTGTGACACAAGGAATGTGTGGCAGCTTCTGTGGCTTTCAGTCTGTGATGCCAAATTTCTCATTCTACCTCACCTACAAAATCGCTTATTCCTGCCTGAACACAGAGCTTGCACGGATGCTCCCTTAAAATCAAATTCTCCAAAGGATGCTCACAGGGGAACAAGGATTCTAAGGATAGAAATACAGGGTTTTTTTTAGTTCTAATTTTCCTTTCACAGTGGAAAAGACCAGCCACAAAGGAACGTGATCAAAGACTAAGTTTAGTCACAGGTATGACAGAAGAGAGCAGCAGTTTAAAAATACAGCTTGCCAAAGGCTGAAAAATAATTTATGGACTGAAATAGAGAAATGAATGAAAAAAAAAAAAAAGAAAAGCTTAATCAGAAAAAAACCCTATAACTAAAATCAAGGAGTTCACTGTGAAAACATGAAAAAATAATAACCAAGAACCCTAATGAATTGGAAGATGACTGTGTACATACTATGTACATTCAAAAAGCTTGGGAAGAATGTGAGAGCTTTTCCTTTAGCACAGTGTTATTTGCCCAAAACTGAAAGCTGCATTTTCCTCCAAATTGTTTCTAAGTATCACCTTTCCAAGAAAAACCTAAATAGTGTTTTGGTTTCTACTCTCTCCATCCTTCTGCCTCTTTCTTTTCCCCAACCTAAAAAAAAATATTTCTGATTTCCAAAATGAGCAAGCTAAAGGAGCTTGGTTTGGAACCACAGCCCCATGTTCCTCACTTGGGGAATAGATTTTAATTTCAAGGCTGTTCACTACAGAACTGGGAAGAGATAGCCAAGTTGTACATATGACAGCATGGAAGGTAAAGGCAATGCATTAAAAACACCTGGAACTGCTGAGGGACAGTTTGGAATTTAGGCTCAGTTATAAAGCTGAGACAAATCAGTTATAAAACAGTCTCACTTGGAGTTATAACCTGTATTTTATCCTGATGTGTTTATGAATTTGGCAGCCACTAAAGCCACTGATTATCATGGAAGTGACAACTACCACACTGTCACGCTTGGCACTCATATCCTGTGATCCACAACCCCAGCTACAGAAGGATGCAAGAGACTGCCATTCCAGAAGGGGCAGTACTGTTACCTGTCGACATAAAGTGGGTTTTTTCCAGTTTAAGGACTGAAAGTTGCCTTTTAAATCATAGAGAGAACAGGGCTTCACCCATCTTGTAAATATCAAGAATTTACTAAAAGCTGAACAATCATCTTATTGGAGCTATTCCTCCATTGCCATCTGGACTTATTTTACTTGTTAGAGAGAGAAGATTATTGCCTCAAAAGCTGAAAGATCAAGTAATGCCCCAAATAAAGACATTATCACAATGAAGTTAGCAGTTCCATTTTAAATACAAAGTGGACCTAAGTAACAGACAATTGCCCAGAGACAATTGTTGGATTTAACACTGTGTAAAGTTTATTGGGGAGAATCAATAATCTCTGCTAATGGCATTTGGAGCACTGATATGATAGAATATTTTATCTCAGATTCCTGAATGCTACAGTTTGATTGCTATTTGAACTCAAATCCTACTATCATTCCTTAAGAAATTGTTTGGCTTAAGATCCTTTGAAAATTGCAATGTGTTAGGCCAAAAAATAAAGCTATGAAATTCTATCAAAAGCAGGTGTATATATTAAAAAAAACAAAAACAAACAAACAAAAAAAACCCCAACACTTCCAGAACTAATGCATGTTTCCAAGATGACCAGATCTGGTTTAAAAGAAGTGTAACAACCTGAGGTTTGCCTCCTTGCAAGATTTTATTAGCATGGCTTTATGGCAGTCCCTGTGTCAGCAGAACAGCTCTGCTGGGACACCCAGCAGACTTCACACCATCTTCCTGACAGCCACAGCATCACAGAAAATGGTTCACAGCTGCAGATTCTAGAATTGCTCCTAGAGCTGAGCCCAACAGAATCTGTGCCAAGTTTATTAAACAGCTCTTGAAGAACAGCTGATTTCTCTTAAGTTATGAGTTACTTTATAGCTGTATAATGCAAAAGGAGTATTTATATGTCAGTGTGCTCACTTGTTTACATAGAGTCCCCACATTAAAGGCTTTTTTTCAGTGAAAATTTTGTAAACTCACTTATTTGAACTTTACTAGAGGAAAGGGGAAATTTCTTACCTTTGCCTTCTGACCTCATTTCAGGATCAACACAACTCACATGAACATGGCAAGCAAGGTTTGGCCAACAGAAGAATTCAGTTATCAGTGAGACACCAGAAAAGATGGCATCTTTAAGAGACTGCAGATGAAGAATTTGTTCCCTGCAACATAGAGTGGTTTTCCCCAGTGCCTCCTTAGAATCTGTTTTTCATGGATTTGTACATACAGTAAAAAGTTATTTTACAGTTTGAAGTTTAATACCTTTAAAACCTTTCTGAGAGCTATTTCAATTACCTCAAATATTAATAATCTGATTAACAGTTGACCACTTTAGGAAGTTTATTGATGAATATATCCCTACCTGGCTTTTCCTCAGTCATGTTTTACACATTTCATACCTTTACTCCCTCAAGTGTTAATCACCAATCATCTCTGAAATTGTGCCCATCTGTTTAAAACACATTGATAATGAGATACCCAGGTTCAATTAGAGTATTCTATGAGAGCTCTTGAAATTACTTTAGGCCAATATCCTGCTGCTGTTGCTCCAAGCAACACCCACAGATACTCCCTAATTATGTTGTCCTTTCCTTTGCCCTGTCACCAAGCAATGGAATATTTAATTTGCTCTCCACTTTCTCCCTCAGCTCTATTTTCCAAGTTTTCCCTTGGACTGAACTTATTTTTTTTTTTCCCCAAGGACACATCAGTTTTTATTTCTCCTCTCCACTCAGTCATGTTCAATTTCCTGTTTCCAAGATTTTTAGATTATGTTGTATTATTTCCTCCTACTTGTAACACCTGACTTATGATCATCTGCAAATGCTGTTAATATTCTTCTTACAGCCAGCCTCTCTGAAATCATTGATCTGGGACATTCATCAAAACAGACAGTTGCTTTCTTCCACATAAGAATAAATGAAATGCAAAATTTGTTTGGCCAAAGACAAGGTAAAGGTGGAGTCAAACAAAAGTAATTAAAGAATAAAAAAAGTACATTAGAAGCTCTCCCAAAGAAAAAGCAAACAATTAAAAATGGCAGCAGATGCTCAATGAGAAGAAAGATGCTCAGGCAGGATTAGTTCTGCCATTTCTAGAATGACATGAAGCAAGAGTAGAAGGACAGAACAAATTCTCTGCATTCCTTTCATTAGCCAAACATATTTGCTGGTCCTATCATGTCAATAATTCCAGAACAAAGTGGGACAGCTGCAGGAGACAGTGGAAACTACAAGGCATCCTTCCCTGCTTTGAGAAGAAAGCTCTGGACACGGACACAGAGTGGTAAAGTGAAAACTCTGCAGTCAGGACACGCCCCCAATAAAGGCATGGATGGGGAAAGGGCCTTTCCTGAGGGATGAGGTGGAAGCTGGAGCTGTTTACAATGACACTCGACATTAACAGATGGTTTCAGTTGTGTGTTGCCCAGACATCCTTGAAAATTTACAGCTGGCAATTTCCTCTGAATGCCTCATTCCTTTCACTTCAGCCTCACTCAACACCTGCCTTCTCTTTGCCTTATTTCCCCAACTTTATTTTATTTTCTTCCCTGGTCTTTCCATTCACAAATCCTACTTTACCAATCAAGAAACTATGACACCAACCTGATATTTTTCTCTTACTTGTATGCCCTCTCCCTCTATTAGAACCTCAGCTTTCCCAGATGCACAACCCCTAATGCTGGCATACTACCCAAGAAAATAATTCTAGTTCTGAAAAACCAAATTGTCCACAGCTAAAGGAGATGATCTGCTAAAGCATATTTACAGGAAGAGTGTCCAAAAACAAAGAAAGAAGCTTTAAAGAGCAAAAAAGACTGCATAAAAGGTAGAGCTCTCTAACTTTGGGGTGAAAGTTAATAAGCACTGCTTGCCTACCCACATAACTTTTATTCAGTGACACTCTCAGACCCTGGTGGCCCATCTCATCACCCCTGAACAGTGTGTGCAGGGTATAGACAAGCATTCAAAATATATTAACTCCTACAAATTGTGGGGCCCTTGTGAGGAACAAATAGACCACAAAAGCTTAGTTACTTAATTCTGCCCATACAGCACCCACTCCCTGCTTTGGTTTGTGCTACTGGGTCTCTCCTCACTTACTTTTTTCCAGGCTGAAGAAGCCCACTCCCTCAGTCCCTTCTCCACCTTGAAGATGTGCTCTGTTGGACTTGCTCAGGGTTTCCCATATCTTTCTTGTGGTGATGGACCAAAACCCAGGCATGGTGTGGCAGATGCAGCTGCTGAGTGACCAGCAGAGAGAAAGAATCCCTTCCCTTCATGTCCTGGTTGTGCTCCTTTTGATCCAGCCTAATGTGCAGTTAGCTTTTATCACTACCAGGCCACACTGCTGACCTGAAACCCAAGCAAATTTTTCTATTGATTCCAGCAAGGCCGAAATACCAGACTGAACATCTAATAAAGGAGCCATCAGACAGGGAACAGTGGCAACAAAACAGTGGCAAACACAAGCTTACAACAACTCCTGATGGCATGTGTGGGAGAAAAGTTGTGATCAGATACACCCACCCTGCTAAAACAGCTGCTTTTTACTCACTGCCCTGAGTTTATGAACCAGCCTTCACCTGACTCCTTGCAGAAGAGAGATGGGAAGAGTTCAGTTTTCCCAGACCACAGCTTGCAGGAAGATAGGAAGGCTATTTCTAAAAAAAAAAAATAAAAATTAACGTGTTATTTGAGATAACAGTGATGAGGCAGGAACTCTCCCCTTCTCAAGCACAGGATTTAACAAACAAACTGGCAGAGCCAACCCCTGCTGTGTTTGTTACTCCTGCAATTTATTAAAACCACATTGCAATTTGGGGCATTACCAACACCTGATGAAATTGTGAAGCTGCATCTACTCCCAAAACAGTTAACATTCATTTAACAAACTGATTTAAGGGTTTAGATATTTGTCTGTCACATACATATATACACAAAGAAAATAGAAGTGAACCTTCTGCACAAGCACAAGGAGTTAAAAGAATCCGACATTTTTGGATTTTTTTTGGTCTCTTACATCAGTTTGTTTTGAACACCAGAGCTAGCTAGAACATCAAAACACACATAGGAACTGTTTATTCTAAGTGCTAGAGTTACAGCTCTGCTTTTAACCCACCAAAAGCTTGATGTGCCTGCCCATTCTACTGGAATCACTTTCAAATTCAATCCCAGCAGCTCCAATGCTATCTTCAATTACAGTCACTCTGCAAAGGCCAACCCACCAGAGCAAGACAAACAAGCTGAATTAAACAAAGCACTGTTACCACTCTGACACAGATGTTAACAGGATGCAGTTCCTTTTAGGCACGATAAAAAATAAAAGATACCATTCACATTCCAGCTCTTCAAGCCTTAAATGCTGCAAAAATTTCCCCAAGAAACTTAACTGAGGAGTTAAGTGCAGTAAAACATCACATTAAGCCAGCATTACATCACACAGGGTCTGATTTGGCACTGCACTGTCTTGCATCCTCTGAGACTCTGCCCAAAACACAAATGTGCATTTGAATGCAAGATTTCCCCAGCTGTCCCAGAAACAAAGTAAAGAAAGCACATAACACACATCCACAAAATAAAGATTGAGGAACTGGAATCCCCACAGCACTTCTAGAATTGGTCAGGCAATCAGAACAGTGTAACTATGTGTAATTACATCTATTTATTCAAGTATAGATGGTTTTCGTTGAACTGGCAATCTTTTTGGGATGACTGCAGATGCTTAACTTTAAACCGTTGCATTCCACAGAAGGTATGGATTAAAAAAATCATACGGAAAAAATACAGGTTTTGAGCCCCATCCAGCAGCTCCATGACTGTGCACACACTATGTGTAAAGTTAGAAAGCCAACAAAGGCTTCAAAAACATAGCTAAATGTCTTTCTTATGACTTCTTAGCAACAGCACAGCACCTACCTGCTAGATACAAACTTCACACCAGTGGCAATTTAGCCATGACTCCCGAGCAGTCTACACACCACAAAACACGATTTTTTTTCCTTTTAAGTGCTTAAGCATCCCTCCCATACTCCCAGACAGAGCACAGGTGAACACCATCTCAGTAAGGCTGTAGAGAAAGTTTCCTTTGGAAACCACCCAGAGGGCATTCCACAAATCCAAAGTATCACTTCTGTAAGTTCTACTGACCAGTGTAATGGCATCCCAAAAACAAAGTAACTGCGTCAATTGAAGCGATGAAAAAGAAAGTATGTTCTTAGAAAGGTATTTAAATACTTCATAATAGTAGCCTCCTCATGGAAGTGAGTCATAAGTTTCTATAGCTACGGCTTTTTCAAATGAGGAGGTAAGACTGGAGAAATGCATATGTAGGTACCGAGGACATTTACTGATAGGAGCTTTTCCACGTGGAAGTTGGGAAGCACATTCTCTGTGATGAGCAACCACAGCCTGCTGAGTTTGCGCCACCACAGAAAAGCCCCACAGGATCACTTCTGTTCCCCTCCGGTCACCTAACACGCCTTACACAGCTTGAGAGTTGGATCAATTTAAATCCAGCCTTGCCTGAAGCACACTTCAGAGGGCAGCTACAAGAAGCTGGATCCCCCATGGACACAGGCATCATAGAGGAGGGGACACACACCTCACTCGCAATCGGCACAGGTTTTGGTGGAGAGCACAGCACTGCTGGGGTAAGGGACAGCAAGCACCCACCGAGGGCTGGGGCTGCTGCTGCTCACAGGGCCCGCTCCACAGCGGAGATATTTATTCTACTCCACTCCCTCGCACTGAGGGAGACCTGTGGGGTGATGCCCGCCATTGCCACACAGCCCCCACAGAAAGCGGGGACCCATTTCTCCTGGCTGCCCTCCCTCAGCACGAACGGGATGGTGCTCGAGCCCCTTCCCCTCACGGACCAGCGACCTGAACCTTTTCCCCTCACGGGCCAGCACCCTCGAGTCCCTTCACCTCACTGCAGAGCCCCCAAACCCCTTCTCCTCACAGGGATCAGCCCTCCCGAGTCCCTTCCCCTCACGGGCCGCCCCCTCCGCTCCCGCCATGGCACCTCAGGCACGCGCCCGGGGGCGCCCAACGGCCGCGCCTTTCCCGCCCCCTCCCGCCGCAGCCCCAAAAGCCGCGCTCAGGCGCGCGCGTCACGCCGCCACCGCCGCCGGCCAATGAGAGCGCGGCCAGGCCGGCGCCCGCGCTTTGCGAACATGGGGCGGGGCCCGTCTGAGTGACAGCGCGGCTCGGCCTATCGGAGAGCGGCGGCCCCCCCCTTAGCGCGCAAAGCGCTGCCGGAGAGGGGGCGGGTCCCCTCTGCTCACCCCCCCCGCCGCCGCTCTCTCCCCCCGCCCATCCGAGGCGCGCAGAGGATTGACAGTCCACCTGGCCAATCAGCGCGGCGGCCGCCTTCGCGGCGGCACATCCCGGGACCAATGGGAGCGGCGGATGGGCGGGGCCCCCGAGGTTTCCAAACGCTCCGCGGCGCCATGGGCTGAAAACTAAACCGAGATGGAATCTCCCAGTCTGAACCGGTTTGAGCCGGTTCCGAGCCTGTGGCATTAGGAGGGGGAGACGCGCCGCGCTCAGTCCCCGTCGCTGCCGCCGCGTGTGTGACCTGCTCGTAGGGGACTCGCAGCTGAGGGGGCGAAGTTTAGTGCGAGC
>VXBI01004465.1:1131635-1171206 GCA_013397375.1 Toxostoma redivivum
CCGGGGAAGGGCCGCCGCGCTGGGTGGGTGTGAGTTATTTCCAGCCGAAAATGAGCGCTCCGAGGTGTCGGGCAGATGTTACTTAATCCGTCTCGTCCTTCTCCTTCACGTGTGTGCGTGTGAAGGAGCGAAGGGAAGGGGCGGTTTCGTTGCCATTGCTGGTGTGTGGAGTGAGATGCCGACGCGTTTGTCGTGCGCTGCGTTTCAGAGGCGCTCACCCCTCCTGGGTGGGATTTACAAGTGATGCAGCTAATTCCTTGGAAGAGGGAGGCAATTCGTTTGCATTTCGTGCTTAGAAATGGGGCACAGTGACTCTCCCAGGGTGGTTTTTTGTTGATTTTTTTTTTTTTTTAATAAGTCGCTGGGCACAATGAGCTTTAAATATCTGGGTTAAAGGTGCTGTAAGATTCATGGAGAACGCTCAGCATTTCTTACTATGAAGTGCCTGCTGTTATTCCTGTGTGCCACATGCCGAAATGAATCGGCCCTACCACAACAAGCTAAGTGTTGTGTTAAAGGTCCAGGGTCATCCAGAGTTGGGATAACTGTGTAAACAGTGCTGTAAATGCAGTTCTTTTGACCTTCGGTAGATGTCACATTCTTGCTATGTTGTAGTTCAGATTTTTTTTTACTGATTTGGGTTTTATTTTTTTTTTAACTTTTTTTCTTTTGTTGGTTTGCCCATTTATTGAGGGACCGATCAGTGGTGGTTCTGGGAGCTGAGGCTTATACCTGTTCCGGAGTTGAGGCATGATGGGGGAGGGAGAAGTGTAGGAGTACATACAGTAAATCAGAGATTATGAGCTTCATGTGGGTATAGTGTTAGGAGTGCGAGAGCGATCGAGTTGGTTGCAGGTGGTGGTGGCCACAAAGCCGCCATTTCTGTGTTTCCCCTGGCGAAGTAGGTAGGTCATTTTGAAGATAATGCTGGGAGTGGCGAAGGGCCCTATTCAAAACATTTCCTTTCTGCTGCCATGTGTTGAATAACTTCTCTCGGTCACGCTGCTCCTCCTTGGCGCTGTCGGGGCGGCCTGGAAGCCACCGAAAGGGGCTCGGGTCTGAAATGAATGGCCTTACCTGAGAAGTGCCTCGTTCACGACGTTTACTGTAGTTTGGGAACCGCTTTTCACGGCTGAGCCGTGGAGGCCAGATGTGGACAAAAAGGGGCGTGCCTGGTAGCACGAGTGGCTGGGGGAGCATTAAGAGCTCTGAGCCTCTGCATGGGTGTAGTTTCCTTCTAGCGGTGCTGCTCAATGCCCCTCGTTTGCTAGGTGACATTTTCAGCGTCCTCCTGAGCCAAAAGAATGAAATGAAGAATGAAGTCAGCCTTTTCTGCTGCAGTATTTCTCCCTTCCAAACTTAACATCGCAATTTCGGAAACATTAGGAGTTGAAAGAGGGAAGAAGAGGCATGGGTTGTTGTTTTTAATTTACTTTGTTCTCTACTTGATGTTGATTTTCTCCTGGTTTTGCAGGTACATGTTGTAAAAAGACTTGACTGGATATTGAGATGAAGCCCTTAAAATGGTTGTGTTAGTGTAGTGATACAGTTTTCAAGTAGAAAACCTGAAAATCCAATTAGAATATTTGGGTTTGAAGCTATTTTTATATATAGAAGTAGAAGAAATTACTTGATACTACCTGCAAATACACATTTCTAAACAAAAAGATTTTCCTTGTCTAGATGCTACTGTAAAACTTGAATTTAATTAGTAATTACTAGGGTTGAGGCACAGGTTTGTCTTGCTCCTTACTTTTGAGCATGACTTAAATACATAAAGCATAAAAGAAATTTTTCCTTACACATGGAGCTATTTAGTAAGAGCAAATCTAACTTTATGGGGTGTGTTCCTGGAAGAGTTTCAGGTTGTATCTTTCTGAGTATGCAGATAGCTCTGGTGTAACTTTTTGATTGATCTTGCACTTGCCCAGACTTCTGGCTGTTTAAGTGAGCACTTTTACGTGAGATTCGTGAGTTTACAGGGTTTGAGAAGGAGAGTGAGTGGCATAGAGGCTCTGTGGATGGCAGGATGGGAATTTGTGATGGAGTTGCCATTTTCTGTGAGAACAGGGCGATAAACTTGATGAAGTGCTTCCAATGTGGGGGAGGGAGGGTGGTGTGAAAAAGGTAGAGTACAACTTACCGTCAAAAATTCTGTGGCTTCTGGCTTGTTTTCCTGCTTTTCACGAATGTCTTTATCTTGCACCAGTCTCTGGCTGGTAAAGAATCTTATGTGCACACCCCACCTGACTCCCTTTGCATAATATCTAGGCTGCTCTGTCTAGGACAAAGAGTTAATGCGTGTGCCCCTGGTTTTAGGGGACCTGAAACCTCCAGTAGAATTCCATTTCAGTTGGAAGTGATCTCACATGGCACACAGAGTAACCTGCTGACTTAACAGTCCCTTTGCTTCATGTTCTCAAAGTGCCTTCAGTCAACTCAGTTTCAGTGGTAATTTTTTTTTACTTGGATGTGGTTAACTTGTAAGGTGGTTTTCTTTTTCCCCCAACTATTTGAAAAATGCCCTGTGGCTAATTTCTTGCTCTGTGTGTAGATCACGTTTCACCTCCATACCCAAGTGTTTAAAAGCTTTTGGAACTGAGTCTTCTGAATGTGCATGTCGGCCTTGGGAACTCGATACTCAGCTGAGATTGCCAGTGTGGGTTTTGGTTGTAGTGACACAAGGCTTTTTGACCAGCAAACGTGTTAAGGGACTGGTAGGGATTTAAAATGAGCCCCGGGGTGCTGCTAACACAGCCCATTCTCTAGTCAGACTGTTACTATGTGTTATACCTGTTGAAGACCCTGGGGTAGTGATGGGTGAACTTTTCAGGAAGGAAAAAGAAAAGTTTGTCCTGGTGTGTGCCCCACAATCAAAGCAGTGTTATATCCAGTGTTATCTACTACTGCTAACATAAGCATCTTGTTTCACTGAGATAAATGAGCTAAGTTGAAGCATTTGCTTTGTAGCTGCATCTGATAATAATTTCTGACTAATTGATCACTTTTTAAAAATTTATTTTGCAGTAATCTATGCCAGCAATTATGACAATGTTAGCAGACCATGCAGCTCGTCAGCTGCTGGATTTTAACCAGAAACTGGATATCAATCTCTTGGACAATGTGGTGAACTGCTTGTACCATGGAGAAGGTGCACAGGTAAGGTGGACTTGGAACATACATTTATTGACCATGTTTTAACCTTACAGAAAATCAGCTGAGTAAAATCACTTCGGTAACAATTAGTAATATTAGTGAGTTTACTGAGCTGGTGACTGGAATATCACTGGCAGTTACATGAAATGTGAATTCACATTGAAATGACACTTGGAGAAATGTTTATTTGGGGTGTGTTCATTTCTAGCTTGCCTTCTGATGTTGAGAATTATTAGCAACTATGATTTGATAAGGATGCTTGGTGCAGCTGACCTTTTCTGACTTAGTTCTTCAGGAAGATCTGAGTGTTATGGACAGGACTGTGAATAGCATAATGTTCACTTCAGTGAAGAATTGTATTTAAAAGAAAAATCTTAGTGATGCTGTTACTGTGTTTGTATTTCTAAAGAAGCATGTTATGCATATTTAATAGAAGAGTTTGTACCTTTCTTGTGTCTGGTCTTTTTTATTTCCCATTACAGTTTGCACAGGTTCTTCTTGCATTCTTTCCTTTGGACTTAGTGCAGACTGTGAAGTATTAAGTTGAAATGGAAGGACTGCATTTGTGTGTTTTCATCTATTACCTTGAAAGTGAATCTTGTATTGCTTTTTATCTATTTCTTGAGCTTCTTTGGAAACAAGACATAAATGTTGAGAGCAAGTATTGCTACAAAGGGTGTTGGCATAGTTCTTCTTCTGGCAGATTTTAATTGTTCAGGCTCAACAAATTGGGAGTTTCAGTGTCAGGCATCTCTTACTAAGAGAGTCTTGCACAACAATAAGTGAATTAAATGAGACAAAGTAGCTGATGCTTTTCTATTCTTTCCAGCTGTTAGAATAAACAATTATATACTTGCATATACTTGCTTTGTGTATCTCTTTAGGGAAAAAAAAAGCTTTTGTAAAGCTTGCTAATGTGAATTCCAATAGGTTTTGAAATACCTTGTTTTTTTTTAAATATTTGCATTTTGAGTGTTCTAAATTCAAATATTTGCTGTAGTTTTTTAAGTGCTTGAATGATAGAAAACTCATAGCTTTTGCCTTAAGAGTATCTGTAGCACTTGATTTGGGATCTTTTGCTGCCCTGCAAAACAGGTGATGCTTATAATGCTGTTTGGTTTGAAAAGAGTTGAAAAAGTTGGGAAGGTTTGTAAGGAAAATAAAAGGATTAACACTAAATACAATGATCAAATTGCTATTGTTCTGGCTTTGTGAGAAGTTGCTTCACTTAAAACAGCTGGAAAAAGTCTCCAGTATTTAGAAAAAATCAATGCTACAAGATAGAAAAAATTCAAGAGGTGGTGTTTAACTGGCAAAAGTGAATTATGATATAAACTTGTTTAAATGCATGTACTTACATGTGTCACCTCAATGAAACTTTGGTCAGTTATTATTTGAGTACCCTTCCAAACTGGAGACATTTCAGAGTCTAAACTTTTCCTTCTTCCAGGAGGTTAAAAAAAATGCAGGAAGAAATGGTTCTCAGAGTCTGACAGCTCAAGTCCTTTACTAAAGGGTGACAGAAATAATAGGAGTTGAGGAAACTAAATATTAAAATTGGGAGATTACCAGTGATTTTCCTGGAATAGGTCAGGGTAATGTCAGGGTAAAACAGGTTTAGAATGCAACCTGAATGGCCTGTGCTGAACTTGCTTTCAGATTCACCTGCCTCCTCCTTCTGCTTAGTTCTTATCTCTGCTTGCAAAACTGTTATCTGCTGATCTGTATTAGGCAAGAAAGAAGATATTTTCTGTCCTGGAGATTTAAATTTTTTTCTCTTAGCTTTTTTTGGGTATGCTTCTCTGAAAAGAATGTTCCCACCCCAGTGCAACACATGACTAAGGAGATTTCATGCAACTCATAAATGTTTAGCTGGACTCATCCCAGCCTCTTAATACCATTGATTTGTTAGATCTTCACACATCCAGAAAGATTATTTGCAAATTTCTTTTTGGTACCAGCAACACCATGAGGCTTTGCTCTTGATTAAGCATTATTATTAAATTTATACCGTTTATGAAACTACAGGGTTTGATGTCCAGAGGAGGGGTTAGTGGGTATGAGAGCAAACCTCTCAGCACTGGGAGAAGGATATGGGGTGGCTGTATTTTGTTGGTGTTGAAATTTGATCCTGGGATATGTCTCCAGTATTAGAAGCAAACAGGAGGCTGATGTAAAAACACACTTTCAGTTTGAACCTGGAAGTAATACAGCTATTTCCTCCCTTTAAAACTGAAGTGTATTAAGAGTGCTGGTTTTTCTGTTATTTCTTTTTAAACTCTCATGTCACACTGGAACAATAGGGGCTTTACTTGTGGTCTTAAAGAGAGTGTTTGTGTGGTACTTGTCCCTATCAAATCTGCAGGGACTTGCTGGTCCAGTTGCTTTGCTGTTCTTAGTTATATCAAGTGGGAGTGCAAGTAGTGCTGTACAGATAGTTTAGATGTCCCTTGCCCTTTTCTGTTAGAACCTCCAATTTTTAAATCACATGCTACATTTGTCAGTTTCTTGTATTTTATATATATAGATTTGAGGTCTCCATGGGGTTTCTAAGTTGCTGAAAATGCATGTTTTCTTACACCAGTTGCTGATTAGCTCAAGTATGTACTTGGATGAGACTAGAAAGCTGCATGGCTGTAGTAAGTTCTAACTAAGTTAATGCTAAAGCAAAGCATTAACTGCTTTGTAATTCTGTCAGATTGGCTCTACAGTGCAATGAAAGAATGAACCAAGTTCTCTTAAATGTGTTATAAAATGTAAAACGTTGGTAAGGCAGTGCCTGATGCTTGTAGGGGCTACAGTTTGCAGCAAGATCTGTCAGTGCATGGCACTTTTGGAAATGGCTGACATCACTTTGGCTCCCTAAAAATTCTTGAAGACATCCAGGCTTTTGAAAATGATGACTAAAATGAATTCAGCTATTTTAATGTATAATTGCTTCAGATGAGGTTTTCAGGAAACCACAGCATCTAGGACAGGAGTTGATAATGTCAGTCCCAAAAAGGAGCAAACCATTAGCATGACCAGCTCCCTTCCTCCTATCAGTAGGTTTTTGTTATGGTTTTGTTGGTTATTAGGTATACCAAGGCTCCCTCAGAAGTAGGGATTGGAGACCCCTAATGCTCTGCTCTGTGGTTCTTCAAAATAAAATTAACAGTTCTGCAGCACAAAACCGTGTTCCTTAAAGCTGGCACCTCGTATAAATGTTTCTACTGAAACTAGTAAGTTTGGGTTTCCTAGAATGAAGTTTTATCTAGATGACTTTGGAAGGAGAGAGAACCTCGTTCCTTAGTGGGTTTTTCCCATTATGTGTGCTGGAAGAGTGGAAATGAATAATTACTGTCCTACATCAATGGGCTTTTGGACTTTGGTTGTAACTAAACTTCAGCTGTCCCAGGAGGAGGCTAAAGGACTTGTTGCTGCTGGTTGAGTTCTGCCTGACTCTTAGATGAGTAATTTAAAAGGAGTGTTACATATTGATGTCTTCAGTGACAGTATATAACTTCTTAAATAATCTAATTCTAACACTTGTTTCAAATCAAATTTTCTTTCAGCAAAGAATGGCACAAGAAGTGTTGACTCACTTAAAAGAACATCCTGATGCGTGGACAAGAGTTGATACTATTTTGGAGTTCTCTCAGAACATGAATACCAAAGTAAGCAAATTAACTTTTATTTATTTGGTTTTCCTCTTTCTTCCATTCATAAACTTTGAGGAAGGTATCTCATTTTTAGCCATAGACTTTCTTGATTCAAACCAGATTTTTTTGATTGTCTTGTTCGCAAAGTCAGCTTTAAGCAAGATCTGTAAATAACAAAAAAAAATCTTCAGACCTCCTTTTATATTGCCAAGAGTTTCTCCCTCCCCCCTTTTTTTTTTTTTTTTTGACAATGAGCCAAATTGGATACACAAAACTTTTTTTCAAGGCACATGCAAGCATTATGCCAGTTCCAAAGATTGGTGTTGTGTCTATATAAATCCGAGTAATGAAAAGAGTCCTAGAGCCACATTTTGTCCTTGGGTAAGTGCTTGGCTGTGTGTGTTCATAATGAAAGCCACGTGCACGTAACTGAGGAGAAAATTTGTCCCTAGGTGTGTTAAAGACAAAACAAACCTTATTAGGCCAAGGTTTTGAGCAATCAATCAAGGTTAAGCCCCCTAAAGTTTGTAGTACATTAGTTCTTTGCTACTATGCAGCACACATTTGCTTTGTACTGCTGTTGGAAATCCATCCATCATGGTAGAGGCTAAAATGGGCAGCACTCAGGGCTTTTTCTGCAATTTGAAGTGCTTTACCTAAGACTTGTTAAGTTTGAGCCAAAAAGATGATCCAAATGTGTTTTCACTGTCTTAAGTTTGATGATTATTATCTCAAATAACTGACATGCATGTTTTTCTGCTGGATACACACTGTGTTCAAACAGAAAAAAAAATTGTGTTTGGATGGTTTCTGAAATCATGTGGTATTCATGAAGCAGTTGGTATTTTTTTTTCCTTGCTCTCTGAAGTTGAAGGGAAAACAGTTTAAAGAACTTCCTCAAAGTAACACCTTTAAGCACCTTTAAGTAACAGTGTTTGCCTGTTTGCTTGCCTGGTAAACTTTGCTTTTTATACTGACAGACATTACTAATGTTTAAGTTGATTTATCAACAGTATTTTTATAAACTCAAATTTGTCTTGTGAAAAATGAGATGATTAGAGGAACAGAAAGAAAGCAACAGGTAAAGAATTCTTCAATTTACATAAATTGCAAATGATTTGGTGCTAAATTTATGCACTATGACATTTGGCTTTTATGCAATCATATTTTTTCTTTAATTAAAGCTGTTAACACTACCTGATATTAATCATAATGTTCCATTATGTTGATTGCTTGTAATAGGAAGAAAAGGGGTGTCTTCCTGTGCAACTGACACAGCTAGGCTTTGACGGCAGGCCTCCACAAGGTCTACCCTTTTGATTCCCTTTAACTGAATTCTGTTCATCAATTGTTTTTTGTTTCTTGGGAGGTGGGAGGGAAAGGGATTCGGTGCATAAAATAAGTAATAAGGGTGCCATGGAAATTTCTACCATAGGGATCATTTAATGCTTTGGGTTTGGTTTTGTTTTGAGTCTTTTGCTGTTGTCTGTCCCTCATCTTCATAACTGGGCAGTGAATTAGTGGTAGTCAATTAGCAAAGAGCAAACCAGGAGCAAATTAGTTTTTGAAAGGTTTCTGTTTTACAGAGAGTTCAAATGTGTTCACATGTGCTGTTGCAGTAGTTGATTCAAAGGCAGACCTTTGTAATTGGTATCAGTGACTTTTTTGGGAGTGGTGTTTCTCATTATCAGAGAAATGAGAGTAATTAGAACCATCAAATCAAGAGAAAAAAAGTCAAGTGGGGTGTTGGGGCTGATGGAGCCCTTCCAGTGTGGCATGGCAAGAAGGATGTGCAGGTGAGGGTTGTACACAGGGAATTTCCTGCTGCTGCTGTTCAGTATTAGGGAAAAGGAGTATTTTTAGGACTGAGGAAGAAGTGAACAAGACACTTCAGAGGGCAGAACTGAAGTCACAAAGGAATGAGTAGAAAACTTTGCAGCATGAGCTGCTTAAGGTCCATGAACTCAAATGAAATGTTGGAGCAGGTAATGAGGGATAGGTGTGAGAGACTGGTAAGAGGTATCTGTCCTTTTCTTTGACTCCAGGAAATTCTCAGTGAGGGAAAAACCCACTGAAGATGAGGTCTGTCCTTAGTCTGTTGTTAAGTTTTTCATTTTAATTTCATTTGGTCATCTAGTGCTTATTTAAAATGAAGCTAGACTTGCCCTTCTGGTGTAAAAGCTAAATAAGTTCACTTGTGGAAAAAAGTTGGGAGAACTAGCTAGTTGATACCTGAAAAATTAATGTGTGTGCCTGTAGAGTTTAGATGTGCTTCAGGGAAGTTAGCACTGTCTGATATAAATATTCACACTGTCAACATTGTTAGGAGCTTTTGTAAGTAAGTTTTGTATTGTGAGCCTGGATCAGTTGCAGATGGTGTCTGTAAATTTATAGCAGTGGCTGAAATCAATTCCTGTGAAGCATTTTGTGTAAGAATGTTTTTGCATTTTCCTTCATGAAAATTCCCTTGATTTCATTTAGCTTTTATGTCAAATAATTAAATCAATTTACAGGTTAAAATCTAGTTGATAAGCTTTTGCTGCTGACCATGGAGGAAATAAAAATACCCTAACGACTTTCTGTAATTCATAATTTTTCTTGGTGCCCAAGGTTTTGGAAGGGGACAGAACGTTTTGCAAATGCAGGATGTGCACTGGAAATCCCCTGGGAACTGGGATAGGGAAGCAAAGGGATGCTGGTTATGTTAAGATGAGAACAGCAAAAATGCTCTTTTAATACAATGTAGCTTGGGACAGTCTACATTGTGTTTTTTTAATTAAACTGAAGTCTGTATGATCCCTTTGGTCGAAATGCTAATGATCCTATTTTGTGTAACAACTAACCATTTTAAAGAGGAACTCTTATTCTCAGCCAAACTTGGAAGTGTGAAACTTGACTTTACCTTTCAGGCATTGATTTTTTTTTTTTTTTTTTCTTCCTAATCCACTGTAGATTGAATAAATGCAAAACTCCTCATCCCCTTTTCTCTCCTGTCTATTCATGCTAATGGGGTTTTAAATATTCAAGTTCTTTGGTCGTACCATGACAAACTTCTTTCCCTGTTACTGTGAGTTGGCAGTAGGGACAAATGGGCAGAGGGAATGGCCATTTGCAATGGTTTTGGGTAAGAGCAAAGGAAGGAATTCCTGAAAGGTAAAATGATTTCAAGAACTTATTCACATTTTTATTGTTCTTTGACTGAGCACAAAAGTTCATCTTTAAATAGTAGAAATAGCTGCCATATTGGGGTGGGGATTGAAATTAAATATACCTGTGGGTTGTCTTGCTGTTCCTAAAGTAACACACCAGTGAAGTTTGGGAAATACTTTCTCTAGAAAGTGCCAGTGTCAGGACATATGATACTAAGACAAGATTTTTTTTTTCCAGCTCTTAGAGGAACAGTAGGAAGCTTGAGACACCATCCAAGCTGCTAAATATTTTAGGAGCCTGGTTGTGTTAATACTCAAACTTAGGAGCAGTCATTTGTGATACAAATTCATATCTGGCTGCTGCTTTTCCAGATAGCCAAAATTGTCTGCCAGAGGGCTTTTCATTACTGTTTTTTTCCCCCTCCTGGTGTGAGCATGATCAAACAGCAGGACTTAATATAGCCAGGAATAAAGCAAGAAAATACGATGCATGAAACCTCAGTAAATGGGTGAATAGGCATATATTTAATAAAATTGTTAGTTTAATAATCTTGAAGTCTTAGATGTTAAGTGTGAATGTCTGATGGAATGAGAGTCCTGCAAGTCAGTTAGTCCTACAGTAATGTACTCACATTTTGTTCTTCTCCAATTTCAGTATTATGGACTTCAAATCTTGGAAAATGTGATAAAAACAAGATGGAAGATTCTTCCAAGGAACCAGTGTGAAGGTAGGGAGGGATTTTTGTCTTTTCCTCATAACTTTGTGTGTGAACTGTCAGTCTCTAAGTAACTTTCTGTCGTGGGTTACGTTATCTCCATGATGAAACCACATCTTTCACTTTTGTGATAGCGGCCTCAGTGGATTGGTGAGCAGCTGAAATTCTGTAAATTTGTGGAAAAGGTGTGACTAATAGCTTTGAAACATCTGAGGTGAACCCCTGGCATTGAGGCAGACCTTTTCATTCTCTGTACTTGGCACAGGAGGTTTCATTTTCTTCACCCTCTCAGAACTATGTGCAGCCACAAGTAGACTCTGTGGCCCACTTGTTACCTTCTGTAGGTTTGTGTAATTATTTTGAAATTGCAAGCAGTTACAATGATTTTAAAATGGAAACACTAAATATATGCACCCTCTTACCTATTGATGGTCACTGATTCTGTTAGGCAGGGAGGTGCAGTGCAGTTTGGTTTAATTCATGAAGTGTATAAACAGGCAGATTGCTGTAATTGCTGCAGTGCAGGGTAAGCCCCAGTATCCCATCAATGCAAGGAAGATGGAAGTCTTAAAATAAATTCTGTGTTTAGTTTATGGCTTTTCCCCTGCCCTGTAGCAAGCAATGTTGCTGACTTTTAGGCATTGGCTACAGTAAATGGAGGTACCCCTGTGGTTACAGGGTTAGGGCTTTTCACATGGCTGCCTGTCAAGTCATTACAACTTGGACTTCAAAACAACAAAACAATAAGTGCAACCACTTTAAATTCTTGACATTAAATGATGTCACTGTTCTATACACAGCTTTTTACTAAAAGCTGCTCTTGGAACTAATTACAACTTCCAAATTTCTGTGTTCTGCTGTGGGCTTTTATTAACCCGGCTTAGACACGCTTTAAATTTTTACTTCCACTGTTTAGATTCTGAAACTACATGGATTAAAACGCAATTTTAAGTGTTGATGAAAACAAATGCATAGAGGGAGAGACTTTGACAATTCCTTTTCTCACCTTTCCCCCTTCCCTTCCAACTGGAGGTTGGCCAAGGGTAGCTGTCTTTGAAAGCAAAACTGAAAGTGAAGTTTTCATTCATTCTGCTGTTGGAGGTTTCTAGGGAACAGCTAAGGCTCAGATACAACTATGCCCTTTTGGAAAACTAAAAGAGCACCTTAGCTAAAGTTAACTATTCTTTGTGCTTTTAATTCTTGGAGTATATCTTAGCTCAGTCATATTTTGTTAAATCCTAGTTTCAGCATTTTGAAGTTGTTTTCTTAAAGTTTTTGGCTGTGGGAGCAGAGCAGGAAGAAAAGGAGTTAGGAGCATTACCCACTGGTGAAAGGAGATGTAAAACAGATGTCACAGGGATGGACTTAACTTGATAGTTTGGAACTGAACAATACCAAATACAGGATGTAATTCAGCAGTTCAAAGTTTTAAAATTCATGCTCTTAATGCATAGGAGAGCTGAGAAACAGTGCTGGTAGGATGAGGCTGGCTGTGCTTTGGGTCATTTTATCTCTAGCATTGGCAGTGCTCTTGGGGTGGTTCCTGCCATGTAAGAAGGTGAAATAACACCATGTTACAAGCAAAATAAAGTTACTGTCTGCAGTGTTGTAACCATCTTGAGGTATTTTAAAACTCTTACTTTTCCTGACTTACATACTATTAAAACTCCAGAGGAAATAAAAAATCCTTTCTACTAACAAAAGTGTGTTGTTTGTTCAGCTTTTAAAACATTTTCCCTTTGACAGAAGCAAACTAAAATTGTGAAATTGACTGTTATCCTGTTCTAGGGAAACTGGGCTAGCTGGCTTTTACTTGTGGGGTAGAAAGGGAATCAAATATATTTTCTATACCATAGCATTTTATCCAACTTGGCCTCAGTGGTGTAGGAGGAAGAATCTGTTTTTGTGTCTAATCCAGTTTGATCTGGTCTGTGGTAGTTGTTTAAATTTTTTTTGTTTGGCTGTTGATTCTGGCTGGTACAAAAGAGCTATTCCAGAGCTCATTCAGGTGGCTGGATTACCTGGGAGATAGTAAAGCTGGTTAAATTGAGGTTTCCTTGACTCCAGCCATTCTTTGGATGACAGGATTTTCCTGTTTGAAGTGTAACTGGTGGAATGTGTGTGCAGGAAACTGAAATGGAATGCTTAATGATAAATCATACAGGTTTCAAATCAGTTTTATCTTCTATCATAGTTTATAAAACATGTTTTGTGCATGTCTGGTTGGTTTATGCAGTAAATACAGCTGAGAGATCTTTCTATTGGTTAAGAGGAAAACTAAATGCATTTATGAGAAGAACCTTTTGTAACAACAGCTGTGCTGTGCTTAAGACAGTCAAGAGTAGATCTGAATAAATTAGTCAGTGAATAAAAAAAGTTTTTGTAACAACTTCCCTGAAACTTTTCGGGAGGATGTTGTTAATTACAGAGCATGAACTGTAACTTTTCTCCAGGTTTTTTTAATTTTTAACAAGTTGTACATCAGAATGACTTGTTGGGCTGTGAGGTTAGCCAGAGGTTTGTTACTGCTTCTGTCTGTGTGCTGGAGGGTTTCAGCTCCCAGCCTTGAATTTCAAATGCAAGGGAGAAAATGTTTTCTTTAGATGGCTTTGGACTTGAAGCTCTGTTATGAAGTTATTCTTTTGTTTTAAAGTAGCTTTTGGGTTTGAGCTTTTCTGGCCCTGTTGTCTTTTAACTTTCATAAAACAGCTTTCTGTATGTGAACACTTTTGAAAAGTTCATTTTACCTTTCCATAATTTTGGAATAAGAGTTGGTCATAACAATCGACAACTCTAAAATACTGCTGTGATGGCTTTTTATTTTTCTTGATTTTTGGTGTGCTTTTGGAGTTAGCAGTGGGAACCAGTTGGTTCTGTAGATAAAAGTGGAGTTTGAGGCACAGTAGGGGTAAAATTCAGTTAAATCAGATGCCTGACCTGCGTGTTCAGCCTTGAGACATGTTTGATCATAGCCCCCAGCAATGGTTAGCCTTGCTCCGGGTGGTTTATTTATTTATTTAGCACTCGGGAGGGTGCTTGGAATGGCTCTTCCACGTACACAAGTGATGTCATGTGGTTTTCATTGAAGCCTGACTGGGCGGGTGATGTATTCCAGAACATCCCAGGCAGTGCTGAACCTGGCTGATCTCCAGGGTATTGTGCCGTCATTCTCAAGTTGGACTTCTTGCTTTATTGAGGTGTGATACTAAATTGCTTTAAACTCCCATATCCTTTAGAGCTGATTGTTTAATAACACTCAGAAAGGATGGCATTTGATTAAAGTGCTGTGGTCTCAAAAGGATTTTCTCTGGCAGTGTGAAAACCTGCCTGAAAAGAAAGGCTTTTTGGTTTTCTGTGCAGTGATACGTTTCATTAATCCTGCATTGTGAAATGAAATACTGTTCCCCTGAACAAGGCAGGCTTGTCTGGAGTGTTTGGAGCTGGAATGGATAAAGCACTTCTTCATTATGAAACACAAATTGCTTGTACAACTTTTCTCGTTCTGAAATGAAAAAGTGAAGTGTTCAGAGATGCAGTTCAATGTTTTCCAGGAAGGTTCTGGAGTTGAGTGGAAAGCTTTTGATGCAGTGGGTTTTTCTGTATAGCAATGAGATATTTTAATGGAAATTCCTGGCCTGCTTCATGAGGAAGATGTTTCTTTGGCATGAGCTGCATGGGACTTCTGTGTGTCTATGAAGACCAACTGTGCCTTTTTTCAGAGTTTTCATGAGTTTTCTTTTGAAAGCAAATAGATCATGGATTGATTCAGTTCACCACTAAGGGGTAAAGATGATAGTGGGACTGTATGGGAAAGTGTTGTTTCTTAACACTAGAAAAAGAAGGTATTTTGACTGCCTTGTGGAACTAAGCAGCTCAGTGTAAGTGTGTATGCATATAAGCATCCCCAGAGGGGACAGCTCAACTTTAGCATTTGAAATTCTGATTGCAAAATAATGTTAATTTGCTGAGTTATATTGCCCACCTGATTCATTTGTGCCTATTATTCTTTAATACAAGCAGAGACTTTACTAATCTTAGTAAATTAGAGTGAGCTTGCATCTGCAGCACCAGCTAGAATAATTTTTGGCACTTGTTAAATGCTTGTGCTCTGTGATTGCACAGAAGTCTGTGCTTGTGTGCCCGGAGGACAAGAAGTGGGTTTGTTGCAGGTGTGTGTTTGCTGATTGTGTCCATGGTTATTTACCTGCTGTACCAGGCTGTGACAGGAGCTCTGTGCTCAGGGTACAGGGTGTGAAGGAGAGGTAATGGCTTCCTAGAGCACATCCAAAGGTTAAAGTGTAGGATATTTCCTCAAGTTCAGGCTGCAGAAATTACTCATGTTGGATAACGTGACGTTCCTCACTGTCCCAGTTCCACTCTGAGCATTGCATGGCTCGGGTCACTTGGGATAACAACTTTCCCTCCAGGAAGTGTTTCAGTTTTACTGGATGTTTGCCTCTCTGTCGAGGAGCAGCTTTCACAGAAGGATGCCAGTATCTCATGGACATCCAGGAATGTTCCAAAAGGCCTCAAATTCACGTCCTTGCTTTGCCATCCTTTTTATGGTGCTTTGTACAAAAGTACTTCTTGGGTTTCGCTTTCCAGAAAATTCCATCAGTGGGGCTGCTCCAGGCTCTGGAGCAGGGCCTGTTCCCTTTGGTTGTCCTGAGATCAGTACAGTTGCAAGGTCAGATAATCTTTGAAGAACATTTTGTATGTCCTGGGTGTTGTGGTTGGTGTGGCTTTTGTTTTCTTTATTGGAAGGTCTGTTTTCCTGCACTGTCTGTCTCCTCCTGCTTGGCTCAGGGAAGAGCCTGGATTTGGCAGTTGTGGTGTTGGCCTCTTCAAGACTTGTTCTGTGATGGAAGGAGACCTTCTAGGCAGTGGCTGTGGGACTTGTGCATGTCCTTTGCTTTCCTTTTTAATGTAATACTTCATTTTAAGTTCGCCAAACATGGTGCTTTTAGCTTATCCTGTGGATTGCTACCCCTGAACAGTTTCTTGGACGTATTCTGCTGAAAAATGGTAATGAGCCTCTGGGTTGATTTTTGTCAGAATATAAATTTGACATATATTTGTTCTGCTGAAAATTGTCTTTCTTATGCAATGATAAATAAATGAGCTATTAAATATGGAGCAGAAACCATAACACTTGAAGTTAAAAAAGGAAAAGTAGAAAATGACAGCTGAGCCAAAAAGAGCATTAGAGAATTGGATAGCTGCTGCTTTTAGGGGATTAAGAATATTATTTTGTTCACTGGATGGACAATCTCAGGAGCCTGCATTGTGATGTGTGAAAAAGAGCAAGGTTTTTAGGTTGTCTTTTGAGCTGTGGTCACCATTTTTACTTTTAGTTTAATTTAAGTGGAGAAACTGTGGAGCAGAGCAGCTGTTCTCCTCTGCTGGTCTGAAGGCCAGATCGATGGCAGCACAATATTCAAGTTATTGCTGAATAGCACAATGCCATTGATGCAGCAAGATGGAAAATACCATGGATTTACAGTTGGAACTCTAAGAGCAATATTAGCTTTTTAATTCCTTTTTGAAATGCAAAGAGTTGCAACAGTAGGCTTCCCTTAGTGGTTTGGGAGATTGTTGTAATAGTTTAGTTTCTGGCTCTGCAAACCTATTTCCATACTGTTTGGGGGGGCTTTCATATCTCATTTGCGAATTACTGTAATGCTTCAGCAAAGAGTGTATTTTAGGTTTAAAATGTCAGACCAGTGCTTGGTAATAACTCTTACCCAGTGCCTGAGAGTGGTACTTTAATAATGACCATTCTCCTGGAGCAATGGGGATTGATCCTGGTTGATGATGATGAATAGTTCCACTTGCAATTGGAACTACCTGTAGAACAGCTCCTGTCTAGTATGTACTTAATGGCTCAAAGTCTGGATCTTGTTTTTCCAGATTTTATGAGGACACAATTAATAAGTTGTCCATTTTAATCCTCTTGCTAAAGCCTGAAATGAAAAAACAGCCTACTAAATTTGGTCAAGTCTTAGAGAAGTTTTAGAACTTAGAACAGAGGCTGCGGATTATGTCTGCAACAGAAGACATTCTTCTCCTTAAAGTGGCAACTTCTGAAGTCTTTGACATGTGCATGTTGTCTGCGTGAGTCAGCTGACTCATCTTGTTGAAGAAATGATTGAAAGGAGATTTTTGAGTTCATGAATTTGAATAGCAAAGCGTTCACCAATTCTCAAACTTCCTCACAACAAGAAAACGCTTGCCCAGTTTGAAGCGTGGTGTCGGAGCTGAACTCCTGCAGTGTTCACCTGGGTCGTGACTCCAGGCCCTCTGTGCGTGCCTTTCCCTGGGAGTCGGGTGGTTTTGTACAGAATGGATTTTGTCACTTGGAAAGTCATTGTTTCCATGGATTTAGTAATTAGGAGTGAGCTGAGGGTTAGGTGGCAAAATGAAACTTTGGGCAGCGTAGTTTTCCTACAGTGGTTGGGGTTTTTCTGGTTTTATGGTGGAGCTGAAAACTCGAAAATAGTTTAAAAGTGTTTGTAGAAGAAACACAACAAAATAAACAGTTTTAACACACTGTGTACCCCTGGTTGGCCAATTGCCAATGTAAGGGGAAAAAGAAAAAGCAGTAAAGCAGAATTTACTGAGTTTGTGGCCTCACAGCATCCATATGTGCTATAAAAGTCCAGTGGTTCACACTCAAATTGTGCTGTGTTAGTGGATGAAGTTTTAAATTCTATTCTTGTAAGATTTCACAGGGAAAGTTTTGCTAAGCTCTGGCAATGTTTGACTTTGCTGTGCATAGGAATTCCTGTGTTTAAAATGGATCACCTAAGTAGACTATTGCATCTCTGAACTTCTGCATATAGTGCAGGTGATTGAAGCTTTCCATGCATTTCAGCAAACCTGCCCTTAAAACTGGAGTCACACTTAGGAAGTTCTGTTTATTCTTGGAGCTCACTTTGATCTGGTACAAATTACTGCAAGGACACTCCAATCCTTAGTCTTTTGCTTTATTGAAACATTTAGGTGTAAAGCCATTTTGTACATCTAAAATATCCCCTATCAAGATTGATACAAGTGAATTTTTCCCATGTAGCACACAAGAAGGATGCTCACTGATGCATGCTTCTCTGGCCTGCTAGAGATGTTTCTGGTTTAAAACCGTGAAGAATCTGAAATACTTGTTGCTACATCTGTGATATCTGCCATAGCTGAAAATAAATCCCTACCTCTTCTGCAGGTATTAAAAAATACGTTGTTGGCCTAATTATCAAGACCTCATCTGACCCAACGTGTGTAGAAGTAAGTGAAGAATTCTCAGGGGAGGACAAGGGAGGGGAGTGTTACGCAAAACCTGACTCCTCTCTTCTCTTTTCCAGAAAGAGAAAGTGTATATTGGGAAACTGAATATGATTCTTGTTCAGGTAAGCCAGAATTCATAACATTTTTAACCTTACTATAAAGTCTGTGCCTTTGCTGTGTGTCTCATGTGCTGCTGCTTCCCTTTGCAGATCCTGAAACAGGAGTGGCCGAAGCACTGGCCGACGTTTATCAGCGATATTGTGGGAGCCAGCAGGACCAGCGAGAGCCTCTGCCAGAACAACATGGTGATCCTCAAACTGCTGAGTGAAGAGGTCTTTGATTTTTCCAGTGGCCAGATTACTCAAGTAAAAGCCAAGCATTTGAAAGACAGGCAAGTATATCTTGTTTAAATCTTAATGAGCAGAGTAGATTTTGTGCTTGCTGCTAAGTAGTTGCTCTCACTTGGAGCCTTTGTGTGAACACCTACAGCTGTGTAATTCTATTTTTGAGCCCAAGAGGGTTACTGATTTTTCTTTGAAGCAGTACTCCTAGGGGATCCCTAACTTCATTTTGTACACACAGGGATTTGTACCTTGCTGCAAGTAGCATCTGTTGACTGATGGTTCCTGTGCTTTTAGCACAGCATTGAGCATTGATTGATTGTCTTTCCTAATTTTCCTTAGAATTGCAGGCACAGGCTTCAAGCTACTTCAAATATATATAATTACCCTGAAAATGGGGATAAGCCAGGTGGCTTTTGAATGCCTCCATGGGCATACATCTTAAGGACCTGTCTTGTGTGTATAGATATTTTGATTTATGACATGTTGACCTTCTTAGGTTTTAATTTTTTTTTTTTTTACAGCATGTGCAATGAATTCTCACAGATATTTCAGCTGTGTCAGTTTGTGATGGTAAGCCATATTTCTTCAGTGATGTTTTTAAAATTCCCCCCTTTGTGCCTCACAGTGTCACAATGTCATAAACTCTAAATGGTAATTTGCAGGAAAACTCCCAAAACGCTCCCTTAGTCCATGCAACTTTGGAAACTTTGCTACGATTTCTGAACTGGATTCCTCTGGGATATATATTTGAGACCAAGTTAATCAGCACACTAATATACAAGGTATTCTTGCAAAAAAAAATGATAACCCTTAAATTTCAATATGAGTTGCAGAAAAGCAGTGTAATACTTGTGTAATGCTCTTAATTTTTTTTTCTTTCCTCAACAGTTCTTAAATGTTCCCATGTTTCGAAATGTTTCTTTGAAGTGCCTCACAGAGATTGCAGGTGTCAGTGTAAGCCAGTATGAAGAGCAGTTTGTAACACTTTTTACACTGACCATGATGCAGTTAAAACAGGTAAATGTTTTTCAGAAATCTCCCTTTGAACTTCATATCACAAAATCCATTTCTGTAGAAAGTTGAGTTGACAGGTTTATGTGTATTATAAAGCTCTTGATAGAAAGGTATTGTTCTTTGGTGGTATTTGTGGCTTGATCAGAAGATACCAAGTGTATTTTTCTGAACTTGATTGCAGCTGTATTTCTGCTCTATTGATTTGATTAATTTAAGAGATATTTTCAGCACTTGGGCTGACTCATGGGTAAATGTGAACTATGTGTCTCAAGACCTAAACTGACCTAACTTCTGCAAGATTCTTTTTAATTTTTGGAACAGATAGAAACATTTCTCACTACAAGCCATACATAAAATTTATATAATTTGATGATTCCTCTCTGAGCAGTTCAGATTCAGGTACTTGAGTCCTTTCCTCTGTATTTATATCATAAGTGGATGGATGAAGGGGTTTTTTAAACAGTCTTTTCCTCTCTTGGCAATGTTGGTCAATTTTGAAGGTTCTTCATGAAAAACAAGCAACAACATTCTTATTAGCACCAAGTAGTTATTCTGTATAAAAAGTGAAATTCTTGATGATTTCTTTTGTTTAGATGCTTCCTTTAAATACCAACATCCGACTTGCATACTCAAATGGAAAAGATGATGAACAGAACTTCATTCAAAATCTCAGTTTGTTCCTCTGCACGTTCCTCAAGGAGCATGGTCTGCTTATAGAAAAAAGGTTAAATCTGAGGGAAACACTAATGGAGGTAAGTTTTGCTTGGTTTATCTGGTCTAGAAATGTAGCAGGTGTGTTCTCATGCTCAGAGGATGTGCTAGAATTTCTAGGTCATTGTACTTAAAGTGGGTAAGAGAAAAAGACCAAACACAAAACCCCATAAAAGATTTGTTTCCTAGTATGCTCCAATGGCATTCTGTTTTCAGTGATCTTTTACCAGTGCAATGTCTGAAAACTCTGTCTCACCCTCTTCTTACTTGTTCCTCCATGGAATTGTCAAATAGTGCTTCAAAGTAAATGAATATATTATTTTTCCCTGAGTTTACATGTTTTTGTTAAACTCTGTCATGAAGAAGGTGTGTTGCCATGACTTCCTCTGTCTGTGTTTTCACTGAGCATCCAGAGCTGCTCTCTAGGGTCCAGCACATGCTGTAGGCCAGTTCCTCCTTCCTGATGGAGCTTCTTGCCTAGTTTGCCATTTCCCAACTGCAAAGCTTTAAGTAGTCCTCAAGGAGGAGACTTTCTTTGTAGCAAAATTTGTGTGCCAGTGGCAGAGACCTGCCAAGTGACTGTGACAGTAAAACCCCTGGGATTGTGGCAAATATTGGAAATTCAGATAAGAATGAAGGGTTGGAAAGGCTGAAGCACTGAGGGTTTTCAGTTGTGTTCTTTCAGTTGTGATTTATAATTTTGCTGGGATTCAGCTGTTCTATGGTGACTTTTTTGTTACTGCTCCACTCCAAGGGAGTGGAAGTTGTTCCATATCCTCTTGAAGAACCATTTTCTGTGTGCAGGTATGGAGGTTGAAGGCTGAGGAACTGCCCTGAGATAGGGGGAGAAAAACACCACTCTAATTTTTAAATTTGGAGACCAGGTTTATTGGGAGGGGGAAGTACATTTTGCAGGTGGATTAGCTGTAATCCAGCTATAATCCAATCTGAATTCCAGTCTGTTCTAGCCAGTGTTCTCAATATCTTCTGGAGGTAGCCCTCTACAAAAAAAAAAAAAAAAAAAGCACATATTAATAAATTTAACTGCAAACATCAAATTGTAGCTCATTTAGAAGATGGACTCAGAGAGTATCACTTTCTTATTTTCAGTAGAGCAGCTGGTAACATTTCCAGATAATTCCTGAATTTGCAAGTAGAGATCTTTCAAAATAGCTGCGAATCAGGGTGCACAGCTCAAGGCTCAAGTTTCTACTTACACTGAGGCTGTACTAGGAAGAGCTGTGTGAATCAGACATTTACAAAATGGGATTCTGAAGACTTGTCTTGTATAGAATGGTGAAATGTTTAATGAAGTTCTTATGCCTGCCTAAAATGGTTGCAAATTCAAGTTCTGTAAGCTCTGTTGTAATAGAACCTAAGTACAGGTTTACTTTAAAAAGTTGTGTGTCATTCTAACCTGTTAATTCCTGCACTTTGCATGTAGCAAGTCTCCTGAAACTGTTCCATGGGTTCACTGGATCTCTGTAGATTAGCAGAGTAATCCACATCAGTTATTTTAAGTGAAATTACCAAGAGAAATTGGTGTGTAAAGATGAATGTATAGCTATTTCAAGTCCCTCTTTTGACACTGTAGGTGGAGATGCTGAATCAGGTCTTTACCTTTCAAAAGTCTCTGAGTGGTTGGAGTGCCTAAGCTATGAAAATACCTTCAGATTTTATAATTTCATTCTGTTTGTTCACTAATAGCAAATTGCTTTGATATCTTTCACCAGGGACTGCATAATAAGCTTAGGCAAAAAAGGTTTGTCTGTGTAGTTTTAATTTCTGTGGTTGATATCTGAGCTTGTCAGAATTGCATCAGTGGCTTTCCCTGCTCAGCCTGCTCTGGCTGTTCTGTCAGGAAGAAAGTTAAAAATGTTCTGGTAGATGACTTCTCTGAAAGCAAAGGAGCAGTATTGGAGGGTCAAAGGATCCAGAGCAAAGTAGCAGCAATAGTCTTGAGACTAGCAATCACTGATACCAGCTGGTGAGGCTTTTTTGAGGTTCTGAAAATGCCTTGCAGAAGCTCCAGGGGCAGTGGGTTTGATAATTTACAAACAGGCTGGTTTGGTGATGGCATTTCTAAGATGTCTTTAGGCTATTTCAGATTTAAGAATACAAACACTTTGAAAATAACAATAAGTGACAGGAGTCCTTGGTTTTGAGTTGCTCTGCTAGTCACAACTCTGATCTGTAAATAATGTCATTGCAATGTTAATGCCTCTTGTTCCAAGCAAAATTTGGCATTTTGTCAGGATTTGGATAACTGAACTTGAAGCAATGTGGTTTGATCTGCAGATACAGTCACTATAATTGAGTGTTTAAACCACTCTTTTCCAGGCTCTTCATTACATGTTGTTGGTATCAGAAGTTGAAGAAACTGAAATTTTCAAGATTTGTCTGGAATATTGGAACCATTTAGCTGCTGAGCTCTACAGGGAAAGTCCGTTCTCAACGTCAGCTTCTCCACTGCTTTCAGGGAGTCAACACTTCGATGTTCCTCCAAGGAGACAGCTTTATTTGCCTGTTTTGTCCAAGGTAATCCATATGTTAATGTTATATGTTGATATAAAGTGAGGGCACTGGAAAGATTCAGATTCTGTTTGTGAATCAGAAATTTTGGTTCATGTAAGGAGTGACATAAGCAAACTTACCTTAGAGTAATTGATAGGTGATTCAACTCTAGTTATATAATCAATGTGAAAATACTTCAGGATGATGCCAGTATATAATAGTATTAATGTGCTGTTCCAGCTTTAAGATACTTAATTTTTAAATAAACCTGTATTAAACAGTTTCTGTAAACAGAAAGGCTGAAGTAGAGTTGGAAGAAAACCCTCTTGTTTGGGAGAAGCGGTCTTTAAAAGACCCCTAATATGACATAAGGATTTTGAAGCTCTGAAAAATATAAATACTACATAGGTTGGGGTTCCTTTAAGTACTGAGCTTGTCCATTGAACTGAGAGAAGCCAGGAGGCTCTATCCTTAATGGCTTATTAGTTGACATTTCTGTACAGCTGGATATAACCTTTCTGTGGCTGAGGCTGCCTGAGCAGAGTGCTCTGCAGACACTTGTGCAGCTGGGACAGTGTTGGTGGTGCAGTTTGATGGAGTTTTCACTTCCCCCAGGTTCGATTGCTCATGGTCAGCCGCATGGCCAAGCCTGAAGAAGTCCTGGTTGTGGAAAATGATCAAGGGGAGGTAGTTCGGGAATTCATGAAGGATACAGATTCCATCAACTTGTATAAAAATATGAGAGAAACGTTGGGTAAGTGAACTGGCTGCAGTTTGTGTGCAGCTGCATCAGAGTGTTTCAGTTTGTTATCTTAGGATCTGAATTATTGTGTGGGTGAAATGGTTATCAGCGAGGAGTACTACACAGACTGGAAAGGGAGGAGGCAGTGGCTGCTCTGAAGTTTCCTGTTTGAGGCATGTAGTGTTTTATGAATGAGCTTTTTGAGGTAGGAAAAAAAATATGGAGAGTTCTAATTGTAACTTGAGGAGTGAAGGGAGTAGAGTTGTCAGATACTCAGGACATTAGACCTTCAATATTAAATTTATTTTCTCAAATGCAGATGGGAACACAGTATTCAGCAACAGGTTGATTCACTAGGAATGTGTGTGTTGGAAAGCTTTTGAGATGCAAAGTGTGTGTGAGTGTAGTGGATATTTTTATTTTCCCCTTTCTGCTTGGGATGTAGGTATAGCAAGTGTCAAATTAATTGCTTTAATACATTTGCATGTGGAGTGTGAAAGCCATTTTTTGTCTTGTGAAACAATTATTGTATGTCCTGAGTTTCAGTAGTATTGCCAGATACCAGATTATTTATATGAAAATTCAGGTCAGGTTGTTATTGCTCGTGTTGTATTACCTAGAAGATTCACTTGGAGGAAAAAAAAAAAGGAGGAGAATGTGGTGGAAGCTGTATTCTGTGGTACAGTAAAAATCTATTTCTGAACCTGGCCGTAAATTGCTCTTGACTTGCTGGGGTTTAGTTTTATATTGGAGACACTAATCCTATTAGGGGCTGATGCAAGTGTCTGAGTTGTGATACCTGAATCTTCCACCTAGACATGTTCAGGAGCACCAGCTCTGCTTTAACAAGCAAATGTGGTGACACTAAAATGCAGAGCTGAAGGAAACGCGTGGGCTTACACACTGTATAATGTGCCCCATAGGCAGCCAATCCCATATTCCCTACAGGCCATCAGTACTGATGCCTTTTGATAATAATTTGCCAGGTTATCACGTGGGACATGCGTTGATTTAGACTTCTCACATCACCTGCATGTGATGTTTTGCTGAGATCTCTTAGAGCTTAATTTCTCAATAAAATTTATCATCCATTTTTAAAATAATTTGAACAAATTTCTGCCTCAATGACTACCTCATGCTGTCATGACTTCAGGAAGGAAACATTATGTTTTTACCCAAGAGCTTCAGTGGGTTTTTATGTAACTGCTTATGGAGTTGAGACCCAGGCTGCTGCTTTAAAACACGGCACGTTGTTGTCTTTCAGTTTATCTCACCCATCTGGATTATGCAGACACGGAACGAATTATGACTGAAAAGCTTCACAATCAAGTGAATGGGACTGAGTGGTCGTGGAAGAATCTCAACACCCTGTGCTGGGCTATCGGCTCCATCAGCGGCGCCATGCACGAAGAAGATGAAAAGAGGTTCCTGGTTACAGTCATTAAGGTGTGCTGGGGCAGAACTAACACCGTGGGCACACTTCAGTTTGTGCTGAAGAAACCAAGCTTGCAGAAATACTGCTCTGTGATCTTAGAAAGCTGCCTTGGTGCATAAGAATAAATGAATGGGAAATCTTCCATCCTGAATTTAGGGGTGATGAATAAGTTAGTGTTGAACAATGCATTGATCCAAGTAGCCTTTCATCAGATAAAATTTGATTTTTGATGAAATGTATTCTTTGGGGATGCAGAAGAGATGGAAAGGGATTGCTTATGAAATACAGCAGAGTGACAAGAGTAACCCATGACTGTAACTAGCCTTAGTACCTTGCTCTTTTACTATATCTATATATTCATTATCAAACTCAAAAGTTTGGTTAATATGTGGAAAACATTTTTACAAGAGCAATGGACTTTTTAAAGTCATACAAAGATTCATACAGAATATTTAAAGTCCTACAGAAGATGCAGTTTAATTTATTCTATTTCAAGTGGTGTCTGTATTTTTAACTCAGCCATTATTGAGTACTGTAAGGCTTGTTGAACTCCCCCTGCAGGAATCCTCAGTTATAACTTAAAATGGAGATTCTTTACTTTAAAACAGTGATCAGGGTTTGGATGAAACCTCAATAACTGCATTGCCCCAATCTTAATGCACTTGTTTGGGTTTTTATTTCTTTTTTTTGGATTTTGAGCTTGATTGTGGCAACCATCTTTAATATAGCTGCTTATAGGATGTTATGTTTATAATGCTTATAATGGAAGTAGACAAACTTGAAGAGAAAACTAAGAATCTGTTGTGTTGTAGGATCTCCTGGGACTCTGTGAACAAAAGCGAGGAAAGGACAATAAAGCCATTATTGCATCAAATATAATGTATATAGTAGGTCAATACCCACGATTTTTGAGAGCTCACTGGAAATTTTTGAAGACAGTAGTCAACAAGCTGTTTGAATTTATGCATGGTAATTATCTGCTTTTTAAAATTTGCTGTTTTAATTATTATTAAAAAATAAAAAGATGCCTATACATGGAGGGGAAAAATTACAAAGCAGTAACTGCCTTGATTTCATTTAGAAACCCACGATGGTGTCCAGGACATGGCTTGTGATACCTTCATAAAAATAGCACAAAAATGCCGCCGACACTTTGTCCAGGTTCAGGTGGGAGAGGTCATGCCATTTATTGATGAGATCCTGAACAATATTAACACAATCATCTGTGACCTTCAGCCACAACAGGTAGGTTTGATTTGGGGTTGTGGATAATTGCTAAAGATTAATACACAGTTCCTTCCTGTTGGTATGCAAGAGTTGAATTGTATTCTTTAGTTTTTTATTAGGGACAGTGTCAGGGTATGAATGCCATGGTCAAGTTGCATTGCTGAGATGTCACTTGGAACGTTTGGAAGAAGAATTCAAGTGCATTTAGTTGGAATTTTGATTTCTGGAATGTCTTCAAGAAGACGGTGCATGTAACTTGGTGGTTCTGCTTTGGGAAAGAGCAATATCCTACTCTAACAGTATCTACCTACAACTCTTGTATTTGGGAAGGAGGGAGTGAGGAACAGTCCAAAAAGGGGAAATCCAAAATCTAGTCCTTTCCAAAAAAGGGAAGGGAAAGCTGTCTGAGAAGGACATAACTCATGAAATGAGAGTACCTGCACCAGTGTGCTGAAACTTCAGGCAGAGTGGAGCTGGCACCTGGAAAAAGACACTTTCATGATTGATGGGAGCCAGAGCACAGTTCAAACATGTCTGGTAAAACTGAGTTTTTCCTTAGTCCTCTTTAACCTCTGTGTTTGTGATGTTGCTGTTGCCATCAGGTGCACACATTTTACGAAGCAGTTGGATACATGATTGGGGCACAGACAGACCAGACTGTGCAGGAGCACCTGATAGAAAAGTACATGTTGCTGCCCAACCAGGTGTGGGACAGCATCATTCAGCAGGCAACAAAGGTGAGCTCTTCCATTTTAATGTGTCCTGTGTTCAGGTCAAAAGCCCTGCTAAATGTCTGCCCTCCCCTGATTGCATTTTTCACACTGAGTGCATGGACTTGGGCTGGACTTCATTATGTGATGGCTGACAGAGATTGACATGAAAATGAAGGTGTTGTTTTGAGAGAGGAGATAAAAATGACAAAAATAAATACTTGTTCATATCTGATTTAAAGTACAATCTGTTACTGTACAGAATTCATTTCAGTGGTTGTTTCTAATGCCTCCCTTTCATTTGGCTTTTGGGTAACAGAGAAGGTAAAATGCTAAAAATACTGTTCACTGTTCTTCCTTTCTTCTCCCAGCATTCTCTTAAAGTACATCTCTCGTATTTTACCTTCTATTTCTTTCAGTCTTTTGAAAATACTTTTATCTCTACACATTTGTGAAGTGCAAAACTGTTCCTCTATAGAGACAATCCATTTGCAGTTAACTAATTAAGGACCTGAAACTTCAGCAAGCTTAAGTTACTTTTCCTACCCTGACTACTGCATTTCCTTTGGATCCCTTCTATCTGTTTTCAACTTGTTAATCTCCTTAGTTTTTCTTCTTTCTCTAACTAGAGTAATGCTTGTAGCACTGCAGCAAAAATAATTCTGCAGAAAAGCAGAATGAAATTAAGTTCTATCCTCACTCTGTTTGAGGTAGTGGCAAATGCCATGAAATAAACTGCAGGATCTCTATAAAAAGTCCATTAATTTGAGTGATTTGTTCTTTAAGGCGGTGTATAAAGTGTTTAAATTTAGGCTCTTATATTGAAAGCCTAAAGGATGTTTGTCTTCACTAATGAAGATGAACTCTAATTTTTTTCACAGAATGTTGATATTCTAAAGGATCCTGAAACAGTTAAGCAGCTTGGTAGCATTCTGAAAACCAATGTACGAGCGTGTAAAGCAGTTGGCCACCCCTTTGTGATTCAGCTTGGAAGAATTTATTTAGATATGCTGAATGTGTACAAGTGCCTAAGTGAAAATATTTCTGCAGCTATTCAGGCTAATGGTAAGAAATTCCGTGTTCTTCCTGAAAATGGGGTTTAGCAGTGTCTGCCATTAAATTTCAGAGTACAACCCAGTTAGGTTAATTTTACTGTTTGAGAGAGTGGAGAAGGACTGAAAGCGCTCACATAAATCTTTGTTTGGTAACATTGTATTCAAATAAAGAACTCCCAGCTTTAGAGGGAGGAAGTAACATCTATAAATGAGCAAGTTTAGGAGAATACAGAACACCAGGGATGCTTACTTAGAATTAATAAGAATCTTGCTGAGATGCAGTGTAGCCTGTGTTCTTTTAGCTTACTGTGGGTTTGAGTAATAAAGGACTTTCTGTAAATAGAATCTCATTCATTCCTTCAGAAGATGTCAGCAGGGTTTTTGGGATGAGACTCTGCTGCTACAAGGCTTACTTGCAGAAATGTAATGAGTAAAGATGCCTGAAAGTCATGGTAAACCAGGCTTGCAATCACAGAAGGAATTCTCAATTACCTCCCTTATTTTTACCAGCCAACCTAGGCCCTGTGGCATCTCAGTAGAATGTGCTTCTGTGTAGTTCATTACAAGATGAAATGAGTCAGTTGCTCAATTCTGTGCTGTGCCCACTTTTCTGGCCAGTGCACAGGATGTACCTGGAAATTGGAATGTTAAATGCAGCTTGGTAACTGTGCAGCTGGTTTACCTTGAAGTAGCTTCTCGGAATTCAGAATAAAACTGGCAGAGAAATCAATAACTTCTCATTCAGCTGATCTAATGGCCAGAATTCATCATTGCCAGACACAGTGAAGTTCAGGGAGCAGTTGCTGGGGCTATGGGCTTGGTGAGCTCCTCAAGCAGCAACTTCTGTGATTGCAGTTGCCTCAAAGAATGTTTTTACAACTGGGGCAAAGATTAAAGACAAAGGAAGTCCTTATTAGTCTTTGTCATTCAGGTATCAAAATCAACTATTCTTTGTCTTGTTAATATCAAGTTAATTTGGTGGCATTTTTTGGGAAGTTGGTTGGTTGGTGGGGTTTTTTTGACACCTCACACAATTAACTGAAGCTTTCAAATTTTCCAGGTGAAATGGTAACAAAGCAGCCCTTGATTAGAAGTATGAGGACTGTAAAAAGGGAAACTTTAAAATTAATTTCTGGCTGGGTGAGCAGGTCCAATGATCCGCAGATGGTAAGTGGATGCATTTTATACAAATAACTCCTAAGACAGAACTGGGGGAAAAACTCTGCTTTGTGTTCAGTTGTTGGTCACAGAAATTTGCTTCAGCAGGTGTGTAAAATATAATGGAGGAAGTGAATTATAAGGGGTAAGCCTGAGCAATGTTTGAGGTACTTCAGTTCATTTTAGCTGAGAGTTATCTTAAAGGGAGTCAAGGAGATTTAGGATAAAGACAGAGGATGGGAACTTCAACCTGTAACTGAAGGAGGAACTTGGCTACAAACTGTGCTGGAGATTGTGCTCAGTAGCTGCACTGCTATAACCTGGCTTACTCTTCCAACCAGGTAGCTGAAAACTTTGTTCCTCCGTTGTTGGATGCAGTTCTCATCGACTACCAGCGGAACGTCCCGGCCGCTCGGGAGCCCGAGGTGCTCAGTACCATGGCTATCATTGTCAACAAGCTGGGGGGACACATCACTGCTGAAATACCTCAGATCTTCGATGCTGTTTTTGAGTGCACATTAAACATGATCAACAAGGTATTGATGTTTAAAACCTGACATAAGACATCTCCCTCTGAAGCAATGTGTGGGATCTTGTGGTTTGTGTTTTCATGCGTTCAGGTGCATTCGTGGCACTTAAGGAATTTTTTGGGTTTTTAGTTGAGCTGTCTAGTTATAGGTCTTAAATTGCTTTAAACTTCTCTGGTTAGCTCTTGATTTAAGCCATTAGGAATTTTTCTGGGGCATTGGAGTGCTGCACTTCTGCAAGCACAAGTTAAATGTCAGTGTAGGGCTGACTGCTAAAATTGATAAATATCTAAAGTGTAAGAGCACCAGCACTGCTCACTTGAGTATTTCCTCACGAAGTGTATGTGACTTGCTCTATTTAATGGAACATGCTGTGATGGAACTTATGGAGACCTGTTTTTTTCCCCCTTTCCTTCTAGGACTTTGAAGAATATCCTGAACATAGAACAAACTTCTTCTTGCTACTCCAAGCTGTAAATTCTCACTGCTTCCCAGCCTTCCTGGCCATTCCACCTGCACAGTTCAAACTTGTCCTGGATTCTATTATTTGGGCTTTCAAACACACAATGAGAAATGTTGCAGATACAGGTAAATGGAAGTTTTAAATACAGATCAGAGATTTTCTAGTAGAATGCTGTTCTTTTTATTCCTTTGCTTTAATCAAACTTAGCATATTGTTCACATGATTCTGCCTTTCCACAAGGACAGAATTCTTCTGTCTCAGCTTCAAGGTGTCAGCCAGGGATCCACGGATGGGCTGAGATGTTTGGTTGTTGTTTCATTCCTGTAGCTGGAAGAGAACACAATTACAATTTCTACTTGCAATTCTTTGCCATGTGAGCATTGGCACTCTTCTGAAATGGCTGAACAGATGCAGCAACTTAAAATGGTGCCACAAAACATTGTGAAACCAGTGATTCTTTTAGCCATTTTGGGATGGGGAAAAAGGATGTTTTTTCAGTTGCATTTCACCAAGTAAAGTAATTAAAATTTCCATTTAAAGCTAAACATGAAAACATCTTTCCTTGTTGAAATAGCCAACACTGTTGGGTAGAGGGTTTTGCTCATCAAATGGTGTGATTGGCTCTTTATCTAATGATATGCTAATGGTGGTATAATGAAGCTGAAGGTGTGTGCCATGTCTGGGAGGCAAAGCCATCACCCCTATGCCATGCTGGGCATCCTGCTGCCCATCAGGATTTTTTGAGACATTCCTGTTGTGTTGGAAAAGGCTGAAATGCTCCCAGCTCTTGGCCTGTTGTTCCCTTGGTCACCCTTGTAATGCCTGTTTTGCAGGACTCCAGATCCTTTATACCCTACTCCAGAACGTTGCACAGGAGGAGACAGCTGCCCAGAGTTTCTACCAGACGTATTTCTGCGACATCCTCCAGCACATCTTCTCCGTGGTCACAGACACCTCGCACACTGCAGGTGAGAACCGCCTGTGTGTGAGGCAGGTGGTGCAAGCCATCCCTCTGAACATCAAAATAATGTCACACATCCTGTTCTGAATAACAGCTGCCTGTGTCTGGCTTTGATCTGTGCAGGTTTGACAATGCATGCGTCAATCCTTGCGTACATGTTCAACTTGGTAGAAGAGGGAAAAATAAGTACTCCTTTAAACCCTGGAAACCCAGTGAACAACCAAATGTTTATTCAGGAGTATGTGGCTAATCTCCTCAAATCTGCATTTCCTCACCTGCAAGAGTAAGTCTGCCATGATTCATTCATGCTTTTCAGTGGGTTCTTAACTTCTTGGAATTCTAACTGATGTGTTCTGCTCTTAGTGCCCAGGTTAAGCTGTTCGTAACGGGACTCTTCAGTTTAAACCAGGATATTCCTGCCTTCAAGGAACACCTAAGGGATTTCCTGGTCCAGATCAAGGTATGTTGGGCATGCTTTTCTCAAGAAGTGAAAAACTATTTGCAGCAGGATTTTGTCACACAGGACAGTATGGAGTCAGTGTTTATTTGAGAAATCAGTTATTTTGCATCTTTTAAAAATGCAGTGAGAACTCTGTCCAGTGGTGTGTGTGACTGAGTGGTGTTCATGGAACCTGTTTCACTGGGATTTAATTTCATAAATAGGGTTTGAATGTCATTGCGTGTATTTTTTACATTGTGCACACAATCCTTATGTCTTAGGATAACTGCAAAACTAAATCTAATGGGAAATAAGTTGGTTTTTGGTTTTTGACCAGATTTTTTTTTGTTCTGCTTGGAATTGGTACCAGTTTTGAAATTCACTACACTAATGCTATGCATTTATGTTTTTTGTAAGCATGCTGGAATGATAAGATTGTAAGAAACAGTTTGTTAATTTTTGAGACTGCAATTGTCAGGTATTTCAGAATAGTAACAATTCTGCTTTAATGGTAATGCACTCCAGATGCTGGGGTTGGCATCCCATTCTGTAACACACGGTGAACTTCTTTAAGTATTGCTTTATATTAATTGTGACTTGAGGAACAGAAAACCTGACATACAAGTAGTCTGCCAGGGAACAGGAAGGGAAGATGTTTCCTGTATAATTTTGGAAGCTATTACTCTGCCTTAAGCACTTGACAATAAACTGATGTTTTTGTGTGAATTATCCCAGGAATTTGCAGGTGAAGACACATCAGACTTATTCTTGGAGGAGAGAGAAACAGCCCTTCGGCAGGCTCAAGAGGAGAAGCATAAACTTCAGATGTCTGTACCTGGCATCCTTAATCCACATGAAATTCCTGAGGAGATGTGCGATTAAAAACAAAAATAAAACAAGTTTTGCAGTTTTCTTTCTGTACAGCTACTTTGTTGTGATAGAAGAAAACAGCACTTGGATATTTGTTGACCAAAATGATGCCAATTTGTAAATTAAAATGTCACCTAGTGGCCCTTTTTCTTATGTGTTTTTTGTATAAGAAATTTTCTGTGAAATATCCTTCCATTGTTTAAGCTTTTGTTTGGTCATCTTTATTTAGATTTGCATGAAGTTGAAAATTAAGGCATTTTCAAAGTAATTACTTCATGCCCATTTTGTGGCTAAGGGGAAAATAGGCAAAACGTAACTTGTAAAAGACTATATTGCAAAATAATACAATTTCCTGTAAGAGTATCGATTTCTAATTCGGAGTCATTTTCTTTCTAGTCTGTCCTGCAGTCTAGGAGAAAAGGTAAAGAGTAAAGCAGATTGAATTAATTGTTAAGCAGAGGATCCTAGTGCTGCGTTTGTTCTGATCAGTTAGCAGCTTTCTGGACTGAGTGGTAAGGCTATAGGCTACGTGTATTTGCAAGTTGTATGGCAAGTTTGCAGCAAGATCATGTGCATATCATCCCATTGTAAAGCAACTTCTAAAGAGTATGGGAACACAGTACAGTTAGTTATTTTTACACAGTTCTTTTGTTTTTGTGTGTGTGCTGTCGCTTTGTCGACAACAGCTTTTTGTTTTCCTCAATGAGGAGTGTTGCTCATTTGTGAGCCTTCATTAACTCGAAGTGAAATGGTTAAAATATTTATCCTGTTAGAATAGGCTGCATCTTTTTAACAACTCATAAAATAAAAAAAAAAAACTGGCTTTTGAGATGACTTATACTAATTTACATTGTTTACCATGCTGTAGTGCTTAAAGAACACTACTTAAGAGCAAAATAAACTTGGTTTACATTTATTTTTCTTTCTTTGGCTTATTCTTTTATTGGATGAAAATGCTGTGATCATATTTCAGAGTTGTATTTGAAGGCGTAGGAAAAGTTCCTTGAGGTCTAGATAACTGTTGCTTCTGGCTTGCCTCATCTCAAGGACTTTGGTTGTGCTTGAAGATACCACAAACTAAGTTGGGTTCCATTTGGAAGTACAGTAGCTGTTCTGACTTACCTCCATGGATAACTATTCCATACCACGTTACTATAAAATGCCAGGAATGAGATACTCTTGCTCTTTTTCTCTCTGGACTCTTTGCAATTTATTTCAAAGAGGTATTGCACTGTATCTTGACTAAACAGTTAATAATAGTCCGTGTTAATAACATGTGTAGACAAGATCTACGGTTATTTTTCTACCTAAAGTTTTGTAGTTAAATGATTTTCACAGATTTATGAAGCAGTATGAACACTAAGGTTGTGTACAGTCTTGGCTTCCCCATCTCTGTGGTGTCTTGTCTGTGTTCTCCAACGGTTGGTGTCGCGCTCTCCCGAAGTTTCTCCGTGGATTTGGTGTCCAGTCTCCAGGCTGTTAGTGGGATGAGGTGTAGCATTGTCAGAGAGCTGTCACAGGAGCCAGGCAGGCGTGGGGGTGTTGTGTGTCCCTTTGGGTGCTGTAGTTCTGGACTTTGTGCTGTGTATTCCTTTGCAGTAGAAGTGCATGAGTTAGCAGTGTTCCTGTAGGATGTAGCTGTGCCTGGAGTGTTTCCAGGCTGGAGTCTCGGCCCCTTTGTGTCTGTGAGCATCTCCCCGTGCGTTTCACCCTGGTAAAGCTCAGCAGCTCCCACGGGAAGGGCCTTGGGCAGTGGCACTGGGAGCTGGCACTGCTTGGAGACCTCCTCAAACCCCCGTGGCTGGGACTGCCTACAGCCTCCCCGAGTCTAAATTATTGCCAGAGTTACGAAACCCATTTCTTACTCTCCTTAAAGCTCCCAGTTCCAGCTTTTTCATGTCTTCCCACCAATGTGGAGCTTTCTGCTCCACCCTCAAGGCAATATTGTCTTTATTGGGCAGTTTAAAGTGCGGCAGTTGAAGTCCTGTTGAAGGACACCTCTGGAAAGGACATGAAATGGCTTGTGAGCAGGCTGAGTCGCAGCATTAGAGCTACAGATTACCAAAAGTGTGCAGAGAAGTAAGAAAATGTTACTGAAATGGAAATAGACCCCACCAAGAGCAGGTCACATCCCGTGAGTCACAGAGCTGAACGCTGAATTTGTTCTGATGTGTGGTGGCATTAACTCTGCATTCAGAACAGTTCTGAACAAAAATACATTTGTGTTTATGCACCTTCCTTCAAGGTTGAAGTTAGGCTGAGGCTCATGGTTTGGTTGTTCACTGAAGATTTAAATGTGACCTTACTTGGAAACAACAAACCCAAAATGTATTTTTATGTTGATTCAGAGAAGAGTTGTTTGGTTATTTTGATACCTTGTGAGTTCTCTAGTAACAAAATTCTAATCTTAGGTTTTGCTTCCCTTTTAGATCTAAAAATTTACTGTGGTCTTGTCTTGTTCTCTTAAGATAATTGGTGCCTTTCCCTGATCTCTGCAGCTGCTATAAAAATGCAGCTTCTGTGGAGTTCTGGATACCATTAAAGATTTGACTTGTGTGTGTGCATATTTCTAGTGCAGTTATCCTGAATGTGAAAAAAAAAAAAAAAAAACAATGTACATCTAAGAAAGTTCTAGTTCTAATGCACACTCTGTAAATCAAAATATATGGATAAAAAGCATGAACCATCATACAAACATCTCCATAACTTGTAATTATATGTAAACCAATGTTTTGTGCATATTTCTATACAGATTTTACAAAAAAAAAAAAAAAAAAAANAGAGGAAACTCAACATCCTCACACTAAAAAAAAAAAAAAAAAAAAAAAAGAAAAACAGAACAGTTCTGTGTACTCCAGGTACATTGATAAATACAAATATTTCAGGGTGTTTTCTGTGTTTACATGATTTGATTGTCAGCTGATGAAGACACCCCAAGTACTTGTTTCAGGCTGCCATGATGTGTTTGCTACTGTAACTGAAGCAGATTATCTTCCAAAGCATTTTAGGTTAGTTGGTTTTGGTTTTTTTAAACTAGAATAATTTGGTGTGTGTTAATCTGATTGGTTTAAGTGAACTATTTTCCAATAAAGCTAATATTTATGCAAAAAAAAAAAGCTTTAGAAATGCTCATCTCTTTAGGAAGTTCTAAGAGTTACTGCTGATAGTTTTTAGAACTGGGAAGGCAATAAAACTTCAGCTTTAAGGGGAAAAAATAGAGGAAGAGATGCTGAAAATAATGCATTAAAATGCCTGAGGTGAGGAATATGCCTTGGTGCTGTGGTGAGGGACCAGACTCTCCCAGAGCCCATTTATCACTGGGTAAATGATAATTACTGACCCCAGACTCCTGGGGTGCTGGAAAGTGTGGCCAAACTTCCTTTTCCCCCTTACTAGCTTTGTCTCCAGGTGTTACAGAGTTAAACTGAAATGTTGGAGATAGCTCTTTAAAAACCATCAGTAAAAATTAATCCTGTCCACCTGCCCATCAGGAATGTACCTCTGCACTTGATTCCTCCAGACTGAATTTATTTTTAGGCTTTCAGCTTCAGGACATGCTCACTTCATTGTCCAAGGCTGTCCCTGTCAGCAGGATTCCCTTGGGAAAAAGGTTCAGCCATTGCCGTTTAGGGAGTAATTTTTCAGGTCATTATCCCATGTACAATGCACCTCAGCTACCTAAAAGTCCCAGATTTCACACCTACAAACCTGTGAGCACTTTTTGTGTATTTTAAGTCTGTACAGGGAAAGATGGGATTAAAGGAGGAGTATTTTGGAGGTTAAAAATATGGAAGAAATTGAGAGACTCAGATTTTCACTTTTATTTACTCCTTGTAAGTTAAAGTCGCCCAGCACTTTTCCTGGCTCATCTCTTCCCAGACTCACATTAATATCTATGGGGGGCCTGGATTTTTCTTGTGAACACCCTTTAAATCTTAAATCCTTTTCAGTAGCCTCAGCTTTTCCTGAGTCTTGAAGTCTGCAGTCTTTGGTGGATCTTGTGATTTCAGCAAATATCAGGAAGAATGGGCCAGTTTTAACTCCCCACTCCACTTGTAAAATTTTCCCTCGTGTGCTGGAGAGCAGGCTGCAGCCCACTTTCTATCCCAGTGCTGGTTATTTTAACAGTGACATTACTAACCAGACAGGAAAAGTTCTCCAAAGGAGCATTGCAAATGTGGGTTTCACCATTAAAAATCCCAAAAAGATAGAAATGTACAAGAGAAGCTGCCTGCAGCACTTTGGTAGTGGTTCAGTTTCTGGTGGCAGTCTCTCATGCTCAGAAATACCTTGTCTGTACTTACATGATATTTGTGGCCAAATTTTGAGTATTCTATACTATTTGGGGTAAACCAATTTGCATTTGTCTTCTCAGGGTGCTGTGATACCAAATTCCAGTTAGACATGAACCCTGTTAAATATAGTTTAGAATGCTAAAAGAGCAACGAAAGTCAAGTACTGGTACTCAAATGTGAGTCAACTTAAACTGATTCTGTTGCTCGTGGTTTCCAGCAGCATTCCAGACACAAGGTCACAGATCGAACTGGACTCTAGTTACACGACTAGCTCAGGGTTGGGATGTGAATTTTGGGAATTCATGTTCTTGCTCTTAATCCAGTCCCAAATTTGGATTTAAGAATTTTCATTTTGCCCAAGTCTTGCATTTATCTAAGTTACTCCTCTAGAAGAACTGAACTGTGCTGGCACTTTACCAGAACAAATATTCCCAGATGAGGAGCACTGCAGCCAGGGAAGGGGAAGAGGCCTCCTGGGGATAAAACAACCTTGCTGAGATGGCACACAGAGAGGAGAAAGGTTAAGAGGAAAAACAAAGCATGCAAGAGCAGGACGCTGATGATATCTGGAACCAGGCCAGTGACAGGTCTTCAGCTTGGAAGCTAACATTTAATTTAAAAGAATTCAATTTAGTCTCTAGTTTAAAAAAAACAAATGTGTGCAGTAAAAGGAATCAGGCTTTCAATATTCTGTTCTACTCAAAAGCAGGAGGAACCCAAGGTCACCCATGCTCTTCTGCTGTTTTGCTTGAGCTTGGCATGTGACACCACGCTCCAGAAGGTCCCTTCTGCTGACTTGGGTGTTTACGTGGTGCTGCACTCAGATCAGACAGCTGATTGCTCAGGAAAACCATCTTTGAAGATATTCTGGCAGTTCCTTTTGAGTGTGTTACAGAAAGTTACTGCAGGGTCTGTAAAAGGAAGAAAGAGCAGAGAGAAAAGTGCAAATTCAAACCAGATGATGCAGATTGTAGAATGAGGTGTTCTACAAGAACTGAAATAACCTTGGACACACAGAAGGTAAGGCAACACAACATCAAGTGAAAACTAACAATAGGTGCACAACATAAAATCCTCTGATCTACCTTTTGATGGACCTCAAGCTTTGAAATCAGTGCTGTAGAAGAGAAGGGTGGGCACTACGTTAATTCAGGCAGGAACAGAACATAATTGCAATGTTCTGGACTCCTTCTATTCTTCCATTATGAATTCTCAGGCTAGCTGGAAGAGATGAAGCAACCAAGAAAGGCTTTACAGGGCCCAGTGCATCTGTGTTATTTTAATAACTAAACCAGTTAGCTATTAAATAGTTATTATTATGGAGGTTTAGTGACATAACCAGTTAGTTTAATAGCTAACTAGCTAGTGGTGGTCAGATTTCTATCAATACATAATCTAGAGATACATAACCTAGAAGAGACACTGTCAGGAATTCCAAAATCTACAAATTAAATCTAAGGAGTAAGATCAGTAAAAAGTTTCAGGGAAGTTTTTAGGTTTTCTTCTCAGAGTTCATCCTCTCTCTTGCATTACTACCCTCTGTTATTCCCATTTGAAATAACATTTGCATTAACATGTTATGTGACTTAAAGTGACAGACAAGGAATCTGTGTCTCTGTAGACTCTCAGGTTAATTTTCTGTATTAGTTTAAATTAGTAAAAGGGAATTTCAGCAGGGAATATTTAGGAATAGCTATCCTCATTGAAGAACCTAACTTGGAAAGTATTTCAAAACCAAGCAGTGACAAGAACTCTGGGTGAAACATCATTCTAGTATATTCCTGACTTGCACTCTAGTTGTTCCCTACCTGTTGTTTACAGTAAATTGTCTTGTAGTTTTAAACACCAGTGGAAATTTTTGTCGTAGTTTAACAAAGTGATGCCTCAAGGATTGTTTGGAGGTGAGCGTTCTGTGCCCTGGAATGGGAGGTTACACACACAACCACCACAGTCTTATCAGCCTGGATAAATATGCACACGGAATTAAAAACAACCCCAGAATTGCATCTCAGCAATGCCATCAGATTTATTTCAAGCGGAAGAAATATGAGACAATTCAAAACAGGAGGAATTCAAAACAACTTTTTGGGTTTTTTTCCCCCCCTCATTTGGCGATTCTATTTGGCTTCCTATTAAACTACATTGCATCTGCATTGCGGCTATTAATAGATTTGGGTTTTTAATCCTGTGTACAGGTCGGTAAATTCGGAGGCTTCGGAGTAACACACGGACTCACCACTGGGTGGTACTACAGAAATAAAAAATAGCGCTTAATACTCGGGAAGTGCCTACTTCTGGGGAGAAAAGCCAGCCAAGATCTATCATGTGATTCATATTCCAGTTACATGTACCTGGGAGAGGGAGCAGGATTGAGAGATGGCAAAAGAATAAAAGAATTGGGCTTTTTTTTTTTTTTTAATGGAAAACCGGTATTTGCCTGAAAATTTGCCATCCACGAGTTTGAAACCTCGTTCAAAACGTACACCCAAGACAGAATGAACTAACTGGTAGTTGTAGCAGCATAAATTATGTATCCTTAATAATTAAAGGTTTTCGTTTATTTTGACCGTGTCTTTTATTTAGAAAAGGCTATTTCCAGCCAGTCACAGATGCCATTACTCATTGTACAGACTAAATCACGGTGCAAGAAGAGGGGGCAAGAAAACCCCCAAAACAAACCAGGGCGGTAAAAATAAGAAACCATGAGGCAAAAATAAATTAGTTATGAGTAGAAAACGCTACCGTGGCCCTCCAAAAGCCCAAATTTTCGGGGTCGGGGCCGGCGGCGCCCACAGGTGCCCCCGCTCCCCTCAGCCGCGCTGGGCGGGAAGGAGATGGCGGCGGCTCTTCCGTCCCGCGCCGCGACGGCGGAAAACGCCAAGAAACCACCCAAAAGACCTGGAAACCCGCCTGGAAGCCGGGAGCTTCCTCGCTACGGAGCTCGGCTCAGCGTGCTAAGCGCTCCCTTCAGGCGGGAGGTCCCCGAGGCAGCCCGGCGAGCGCGGCGGCTGCAGGCGGCGAGGGAAGGGGCGGGCAGGCGAAGCCGCTCCCCCGGCGCTGTGACAGCGGCGGCGTGCGCGCGTTCCTGGCGGAGATTCCCGGCCGCGGGAGGCGGGAAGAGGGCAGGGAGAGGGCAGGGAGAGGCGCTTCCCGCCCTTCCCCGGGC
>VXBI01004465.1:1171481-1290535 GCA_013397375.1 Toxostoma redivivum
CCCGGGCCGGGACCCCGCGGACCCTCCTCTGCACCGGGTTACAGCCCCGCTTCGCCTCCTTCCTCGCCTCTCCCCGCCCGCCTCGGGCCTCCCGGGCGCGGGGTTCCCTCTCTCCCCTGCCATGGAGGAGCTCCCTCCATGCCCTGCTCGGCGCTTCCTTCCCCCTTCCTTCCCCGCGGCCTGGGGCGGGCCTGCCGCCGCCGTGTCCCCGCTCCATCCCCCCTTTCCCTCGGGATCCGCATCTCCGGCAGCCGCGGCGGGGCCTGGCCGGGCTGAGGAGCTGCCCGGGAGCCGCTCCGGGGCAGCCGGGCCTGGGCTGGCTCCCTTTTAACCAGCAGCAGCAGTAGCAGCAAAGGCGGCTCGGAGTGATCCTGCCTCCCCCTCCCTGTGCCTGGCCTCGGTGCGCGGTGCAGGTGCTTTTCGGGCACCGATTCTCCCGAAGCTCTGAGGGAAGCGGCGCCTGGAGGAGCCTGCCTCGGCTTGGCGAGGTTGGGAAGGAGCTGCCGGGTGTTTGGCTTCGGGGGTGGTCTCTGGCTCCCTCCCGAAGTTTCCTCTTGACGTGTGTTACCGGCAGGGTCGGAGGGGTGGTACAGCAGGTGTTCCCCCCGCTGCCGCTGGAATCGGGAGCGTTTGGGGCACGAAATTCCCTGTAGGCCTCGTGTATCCCTTGGAACCTGCGCTCCGTGGCAGCCAAGGTACCTTCCCAGCTTCTCAGGAGCTCTGCCTCACGAACAAAGACCAAAAAACCACCATTTCTACGGATGCTGAGGAATTGAAACAACTTACCGGCTGAAGTTTGTGATTAGAGGGAAGTTTAACTATCTCGGATCTTAAACATGGGATTTTTCCTGGTTACACTCTGCACATCCCGTTCCAGCAGAGTGGGGCACAGAATGCTGCCTAGGATAAGGTTTGGGTAGAGTTGTCCTTGCTCTTTTGAGGCCCGTGTGCTGTTCTTCCCTAGGGTCCTACAGGAGTTGTGTGTTGGCCTCTTTCTTGCTGGAGAAGTAGGGATTTCAGTGATGGCCAGCATTTCATTTGAGAAGTAAAAATGTAGGTGTAAAAGTAACTTCTTGGGAGAGTTCAGAGGCTGGAATAAATCAGATTGTGTCGATATTACACGCCAAATGGTTATTTAAACAGTAGGTTCAAAATAAGACTAAATTATCAATTGTATATGGTGACAGCTGCTTGTTGGGAGAGAAATCTTCACTTGCTTTGGATGGGTTGTTCAGTAATCATTGCTTAAACTTGATTTGGGTTGGTATGATCAAATAGGAGAAGTTGTAACATTAAATTTGATATTTCAAGGAATCCCTGAAATTCCAGTATGATTTGATTTTTACAGGTGTTTTAAGGTAATTGGGATTGGTGGAGATAGATATTTGCCTACAGATAAAGCAATGTCTTCAATCATTTTAAGAATTCTTTCTTAATGTAGATATATCTATATATGTATATATAACTGGGGTATGGATAATTTAATGGTTCTGCATTATATCAGTAATATCTCTGCTATTAAGTAGAAGGAAATATGTCTTTGAAAGTCAAAATCCATTAGGAAAATTCTGCTGTGTAGTTAATTTCAAAAAATGCCGCTCAAGTGACATTAGGTTTGGCCTTCCCTTCAGAGAAGGAAGCCCCCTGTAAATCACCAGAACTGTTTAGTGTGTGTGTTTGGGTACAAAGACATGTGACAAAGGTGCTCCCTTCTCACTGGATGAGACTGAGTTTTGAGGAAGGGGACGTTTCTTTTATAACTTCTAGCTGAGTTGTGTTCCTTAAGTAATAATGAAAGGTACATAATACAAAAAGGATGTCGAGCTTTGGTTTTTAAAACACTGCGGCAGAAATGAAAAGTGGTAGTAAAGAATGAGGTCATGCCCGAAATGTGTGAGCCACAGGCTGCCAGCAGCTTCCTTTGCTGCCCACGGAGCATTTGGGATCAGCTCTGCACTGGAACTACCCAAGCAGGGTTTTCAGAGAGCTCCAGGAAACAGCATCTCCTTTCTTGTGGAATTTTTTTGCTAAACTACACGTTTTTACATGGCCACACACTGGCCTTTGTCTTCATTTGCTCTAATGTTTGCCAAGTATGATTTGGTACCAATTGCATTACAGGTGACTTGGAAAGGAGAGTGACAGCATCTCTCAGTGTGGTGTTTGGGAAGGAACACGTGGGAAACTCCTCATTTCTTCCCATCTGAGGGGTGACAGAAGGGTGAAACTGAGCAGCTCTGCCATCAAACAGGCATATTTCTATTAGAAGCATCTTAGTCCCACTGCAAACTGCTGCACTGTTGACCCACACCCCAGAACTGTGCAGAGCTGGGGATTTTGTCCAGCAGTGACCTTTGTGTAGGCCCAGGGTTGTTTCCAGGTCCTGCATCCTCATTTTGTCACAGGCAGTCAATGGTCCTGGCTCTGTGGCACTCAGGGGCTGCCTGAGGTGTTGAACTGGACACCTGTGGATTGATAAGCTTATTTTTTTGGCCAAAACTATGTAAGCATGCATATATGTATTTAACATACGTTGCTGTGCTTAAGCATGACAAGCAGGCAGTATTCAGAATTAGCAATGTTGGGTTTTTTGGTTTATATTTCTTCTTCTTCTTTTGTAGCATCTTGATTTTCAGCATTTGATCTGCATGTCCAACCCAGTAAATTCCCTGATGTTGAAGTTATTTCCTGAGAAGTAATAACTTCAAGTTATGATTTGATCCAGGAACTCAGTAAAATGTAAATTCCCCTAGACTTTAGAGGAGTTTTTGTACTATAAGACAATCTGTTCAATCAGAGCAAACAGTCTTAATTTCTCACTGTAGGTTTCTTAGCATCATTTACATTATCCCAAGCAGGGTTTAATAGGAGTAAAGTCTATAAAGAGCCTAATTTTCTTTAATTAATCTTCCACAATATAAACATTTTTAGTAGCCTTTAATAGAAAAAAAAAAAAGGAAGACACAATGGGCTGCTTTTTAAGATAAGGCCACTTATTTACAAAAGGCTTAAGAACAGATTCTCATGCCATTAATTATAGGGGCTCATTGAAATGTGCACAAATTTTACAGGAAAAGTGCACTGAGGACATTCTGTCATTTTATGTTAATCTACAACATTCTGTATCCCAAAATGAACCCTGATATACTTTGCATTCCTTAGTTTCTTTGGATGCCAGATCTTGTCAGTCTAGGAGGGTTTATATTGAGTTTCATTTGTTCTTGAGTAATATTTACATTTCTGTGCTGTCCAGAGGCCCTGATCAGGACAGCTCCGTTTTGCTAGGCACTGCATGGATACCCAGATAATCTCAAGTAAGCCAGAAAACACAGAAATGTCACATCAGAGGTGGGTTTGGCTGTCTCAGGTCTGTTACAGGAGTTGTGCAGCTTTCTGTGTCCCACCTGCAGCCAGGGGCACGGTTTGAGCTGTAGATCCACGCCATCCCTGTGGAGGCATCTTGAGGATGTGGTGCTGTGTGCTGAGTGTTTGCTGAGTTCCAGACTGTCCTGGGAGTGCCTCCTCTTAGCTGGAAGTGCCAGTCTGGTTCTCAGAGCTGTCCTGAGTCAGCATCCTCCCAGTGCTGGCCACGGCGTGTCCCAGAGAGCCCAGCTCAGCTCGCTTGCTGTGAGGCTTCCCTTTGGGACTGCAGCTGATCGTGATGTGTGTTGACTTAGAACCCCGTAGATGATTTTGGTTTAGGTTTGGTTTGTTGTTCTTGTTTGGTTTGGGTTTTAGAAAAGTAAGAAAAAAAGATTACAACATGGAAAAATAGGGTTTATTATGTAGTGGCAGCTGTGGTTTTAGGTTACCTTGGCAGGCCTCGGTTATTCCCAGTTCTTGGTTTATTGGAACAAAGTTTGTTTTCTTCCCAGCATTCTGCTCTGCTTTTTTCAATTATTACCTCTTTAGCCCATTTTTTTCCCCAATCAGCTCTGAAATCTTATAAAGTCAGTTCACATTGATGATTAGAGCCTTCTAGATGTTATTCTGCTACACCAGCTTGCAGGTTAGTTTTCTCCTCATGTTTTCTCTTTAGTAAACTAGAAAAATAAAAAACCCCAATGACCAACCCAGAACAAACCCCCTCAGTTTACTGAAGCACAGGAGATGAATGTGGACTCATATTCTTGTTTTTTCTCTCTGTTATCACTGTCAGCAGGCCTGCAGAACTGCTCCCAGAATGATCAGGTCCATAAAACACTTGAGGTGCTGGAGTGCTTTACTGTTTGTATAGTTTCAGGATAGCCCTGAATTTGGATGCTGGAGATTCTTGGCTTGACTCCTTGTTGTGTTGTTCTGGCATGTAGGGAGTACAAGGAGTAGCCTTGGAGGTTGGGTGAGGGGTTCCAAAACATTGCAGCACTCAGTTTGCTCTTTGGGATCTGGAGAGGATCAATATTTTATGCTGTCATATTTGATATCAAGGATGTGTTATAAAATTATTACAAATATTGCATCATTAACATCACTTGGTCTCCATGAGCTGCTCTCACTTGTTCAGTGGTTACCTGTAAACTTCAGGATTGATTCCTTGATTACCTCTGGTGTTTTGTGCAGATCTGAAGTTTCATTTGGCTGTTTGATGATTCCTCTTGTGCAAAACTGTAGAAGTTGTCTCTGTTGCATGTTTTTTTTTCTTTCTTTATTTTTTTGCCTTTTTTAAAAGATTCATCTTTTTTTTCCTCCTTAAATGATAGTCCCATGTTCAGAACATTTATTGGGGTAACTGTTCAACCTTTTGGATCTTTGCTGTCTCCTGTTGAAGAAGAGAAAGTCACTTGTTTGTAACACTGGAATTCAGTAATTTTTTCATGTTTGCTTTCGTCTTTGACCCTTCTTAAGGCAATGAGCAACCAGGCTTAAAGGAAAATGAAAATAACCTTTTCTTTATAGCAGCATTGCCAAACTGCAGTTATGGACTGTGAAGTGCTACTCCAAATGAACTGGAGTAAATAGAGGGGAAAAAATGGAAGGAGGAACTTGTATCCTCGCTAATTGTAAACTTTCTGAAGTGAAAGGGAAGGTGACACTAAGACGAAGTTGGTTTGTTTGTAATTGTAAAGCAATTGAAGGAAAAACTCTAAGACTTTAATAGCTAAAAGGCTTTTATTTTTGGGAAGATACTTCAGCTTTTGTTCTGTACAATTCTTTCAGTTCATGTTATTTGATGTGATCAGAAATGATTTTGTCCTAAGACTTTTCCTGTTCAGGCTGCTGCAAACTGGTTCCTTCTCATTGCTCAAGCCACTTGATCAGTGAAGCTGAAGATGAGTTACGTAAATCCCATTCTGCTGAGTTTTGTTGTGAGTTACAGACCACTGATGTGTATTTGCCAAGATGCTTCTCTTTGTATATAAGGAAATCTTCTGTTGGATAAGTAATTGGAGTAGTATCCTTAAAGCCATCAGGCTCTAGCACTGTAGATTAGTCAGTGGATAACTTCAAGGAAAATGAAGAAAGTGACAAAGGGAAAGAAAAGCATCCCTTGCTTCATGTTCAAAAGGTACTTGATCAGTGTAGAGCTTGAAGTCATCATGTTTCCCATGTAGGAAATCTTCCTGGTGGATTATTCTTTGGATGTGTTTGGTGCTGTATTGCTTTCCCTCCATCAGGGTAGTTTTCAAGTGACCCAAGTCCCAAGCAATTCCTGAGCCAAATCCAAGACAATGTGCTTTAGGCTGTCCGTGATGTTGTTGGGAGTGGTTCTTCTACCAGAGCAGCTCTTGGAGCTTCCCTTGGCTCTGTCACTCTGGGGTTCAGGAGCAGGACCTCGGGGAGCGACCTGGCTCCATTTCCCTGGCTTGCCTTGGAGGTGGTGCCTTGGCTTTGGGAGATGGATGGTTTTGTCTGCCATGGGGATACTTGAGGGCATTATGAGCCTCGCCCGTTCCTTTAATTCATAGAATTCCTTTTTGCTTCTTCTTCCATCTTATTGCTGATACTGACTTTCTGTGTTAGAGGTTTGAATTCCTTGCTACTTGATTTCTTCATGTCACTGCAGTTTGCTTCCATCTTTCTGTGTTCAACTAACATTGAGTCAGAAAAACAAATCCTGGAGCTGTTTTCTGTGTCCAAGTGATGAGCTGGCTGCGATTTGACATTTTAGTGATTGGGAGGGAAGATCAATGTTTACTTCTTGGTTCCTTTTATTTCATCTGTTTTCTTCTCTTGAGTTTTTTTTTTTTTCCAGTTAGCTAATAGGGATTTCAGCAGCCCAGGCTACACCTTTGTAGTTGTCTGGATGCTGGGAGGATGTGGAAAAGTTTCTTACCATCCTCAGGAGCAAGTGGTTGTGCTGATTACTCAGTGCTGCTTGTAGCAACAGCATGCTGCAATTAAACAGAGTTGTGGCTATTTAATTTCTGTCATTTAAGCTTATATTGAGGTGATTTCTTCTTTCATTTTGTGCAGCAAATTGGCAATTTGAAGACGTGAAGAGGTGAGAAGCCATTCTTTCCACTTTGTTCCTTTCCTTGTATGGGAATTGATTTGCAATCTGAATGCTAAACACAGACATGCAACTGTGAGGATTTCTGTGGTGTTCTTAACACTTAGTGAAAATATCCAGTTTGTTGTATATTTGCAAAGTTTTATTTCTGGAGTTGTTCAGATGCAGCACATCTGGAGGATGGTGAGCTTCTCAGGGGCACTCTGGTGCAAATGCATTGCAGTTCTGTGCATTTGTATAGAACTGCTCATGAGATTTAGTGCTGGAGCAACTGGTGGAAGAGGTTGAAACTTGTCAGAAAAAATCCTTGTGGAAATGCACCTTTGGGAGTTGACCTTTCTTCAGCTAATTTGTAGAAGGGCTCTGAGTAAGACTTGACAAACCTGTGACAACTGAGACTCATTTCTAGATCAGCATCCCTGCAGATCATTCATTCCCATCAAGGAGGCCAGTGGGAAAACTTTTTTTGCCTTTTCCCACACTTTGCACACCTTGAAGAAGCCTCCAATTCATTGCACTGACTTCCACTTGAGAGTTTTTAATCTATGTGATTGTGTATGGAAACATGCTTTATGCTGTGTTGTTCAACACTCATTGTCTTTATCTTCCTGTTGTGCTTCTTGGATCATTTGGAGGGGATTTGATAATATTTAGCAAGAGTTTAATTTCATCTTCAGCAAGTGCTCATTCACCTGTTTATTATTCTGTGACACGTAATTATTAAATTCTTCATCATTTAGGTTTCGATACAAACCCCATGGCTTTCACCAGCAGTGAAATTACTTTTAAGTGGGTGTGAACTGAAAAACTGGTATTTTTCAGAGTAATTTTCTGCCTGTAGTCTCTGTTCTTTGCAAATTTCATAATCAGATTGTGGGCATCAACAAAACTGACAGTGCTTTCACATCTGTGCTCTGTCTGTTTGGAGAAGCTGTGAACAGTGCTGGAAATGGGCAGTGAGGTGTTTGCTTGGGAGGGCAGCTCCAGAAAAGCTCTAGAGGGGCCAGGAATGCTGAGGAATTTGGGTACTGGGCTGTGTGTGGAAGGTTTGTGTAGCACAGCTGACCCACCCTTGTCAGGCACCTGTGGACTGGACAGGAGGTGTGTGGTGGGATTGCACTCCGGGCTCGCAGGCAACAGCTGATACAAGAGACTGAAAACTTTCTTTTTCCGTCTTGCAACTGTTATGAGATAAAATGGGGAGTGTGAGCTCAAAAGCTTGATAAAAGCTAAGTTCTGCTTTGAAGGACAGTCAGTGCTGTAAATCTTTGTCTGGTCTCTGACTTTTTTCACAGTTAACAGCAAACTGTTGCTGGTTTACTTAGGGTTTAATTATTTTCCCTTCTGAGCTACTTTTTTTACCTTAATATTTGAAGTGAAATTTGTGCCAGAGTATTTCAAGTCCTGAGTGTTAGTGCTTGATCTGCTGGTGTAATATTTAGAGTTAGATGCAGTCTGATCAAGCTGATCAGAAATTGAAATAATTTTCCATCAGTGCCTTGGAAACTCAGTGGTTCTGAACAGCAGTTCCAGTTTGAGTCTGGAAAGAGTGACTTGGCTTTGAACTCTGTGTAGCCATAGCTACAGATACTGCCCCATGTGTATTTGCTGATATGACACCTGTAAAAACATTTGTTTATATGAAAATGGCATCTGTAAATACATTTTCTGGTTGTAATGGATGCTTGTCATGAAATTTAACTGCTCTCTTGGATATACTTATATGGACCCTGTGCATTGCCTTCAGCCATCTCTTATTTCTCTTTTTTCTTTCAACCTATCAGCTTCTAAAATTTATATAATTGTTTTAGCCAATAAATTACTTAATACACCATGTGTTTGAGAGAATTACTAAATGCAGATTATCTGGCACAAAGGAATACAAAATTTGAGTGTGTATCTGAAAGTTGAGAGAGACAGTGACTTCACTGCTAGCCTGCCCTTTCTCAGAATTTTATTGTCCTTTCTGAATGAGTGTTGCTTGCACCTGTGCTGATGGAAACAAATAAAGCCTTGGAGTTTAAATGCTGAGCAAGCTCTTCGTGGGCTTTCAATGAACTGCCTGGAGCTCCATTGAGGATAATGACCCATTGCCCATTTACCTCTCATCTCCTTGTTTAAGCAGGCTTAAATATACTCCGTAAGAAATGAATTCATCATATTTGCCTCTCACAGATTTTGTCCCCGAAACCTGGAGCACAGTCATTACATGCTTTTGTTGTAAATCTACTGGTGATCTGTTGTTTCTTAAGGGCCAGGGTGGCTCAGTCGTGGGCCTTTTCTTTCTGGTTGTGGGGGAAAGCTGCTGTTGTTGTCTGAAACTGATTCACGGCGTGCCAAGTAGTACAGCTGAACTAATTTGTAAAGTTCTCTCTTGAAAATAGAATGCTTCCTGGAGTAGGTATTTTAATTTTTGCATTCCTTGCTACTTTTAATTAAAACTAATAGAAAACCTCCTTAGGTTTTGGAACCTTATTAGTGCAATTAAATCTTTGTTCTACTTATAAAGTAGTTTGATAGACTGAGTTCTGTGTCTTCACCTTAGAGTATTATTTTAAAAGAGGTTCAGAGCTGGAGTATTAGAGAAAAATTATTCAAACCCAGAGTCATTCAAGTACTGATACATTATGTTATTGAAAAGAAAGAATGCAAATACTCTCCTGTATACTGAGGCAAGCAATCCTTTATCTGAGCAGTAGTTTTGGCATTGTCACTGTCAGCCCTAGCTTTGAAATTTACCTTGGGATAATTAGTGATATGCTAGGAAATGCTCGAATTATGCAGCGCTTGTCCAATCCTGCATTGATTCCTTAAGAAACTTGTGGTGGCTGTTGTCAAAATATTATGATGGGCAGCCTGACTTTCCACATCTACTATGTGTTTTGGTGATGTCAGGCAGACTGGATTGTGGAAATACTGCCTAAATTGAGCTAGGCTTTTTTGTTTTGTTTTGTTGGGTTTTTTCGTAATTAAAAGAGGAACTATGACAACTTCAATACAAAGAAAAAACCACAGTCTTCCCAGAATTGTAACATCTTGTCTTGGAGTCAAAGACAATTCACAATACTGTGTTAAAATAGGACTCTGAAATAAGACTGCTACTTTTTCCCTTTTTTTTTTTTTTTTAAACACCAGTGAGTGGCACAGATGCTTTGAAATTGCTTTGTGGGTTTTTTTTTCATTAGTAACATGTAACTTGCCTTTCCCTGGAGAGGGAGGACTGCAATATCGTGGCTGCTGAGGATCCTAAGATAATAAAGCATTAGGAGATGCAGTGCAGAGATCTCACAAATCCTTTCATGGACTCTTGTCTGATGTGACTGACATGGAACCAGTGCTGATGAACACTGCTGGACCCAGGCTCAGCCCTGCTGTGCTGCCAGGCTTCCATGGAAATGCAGCAACCTGGACATCCCAGGGGCAGCTTTGTGCATTCCTGCTGTGCTGGGCAGGGGGGTGAAGAGGACAGTGTGGAGACACCTGGTCAATCTTCTTAGGCCAGCAGAGCCAGAGCAAGATGCAGTTTGGCCCAGTTTATTCCATTCCCAGCCAGGTATCCCACCAGTGGGTCTTACCCATTTCCTACTGGTGTTTGATCAAAAAGGCCATATGTGAATTACATATGTGAATTAACTGATGGAAGCTCATGCTGCTCCTGGAACTTGTGATGGGAGTCTCCTGTTTCTCTGTATCCATGCCACTCAGTGCTGCGTGGGATGCTGCTTGTTCCTCAGTCATTGGCATAACCCAGCCTGAATTATGTGTTTCACATTCCCATCTTCTCCTGGCCAGATTTCCACTGTTAGGCATCTGTGGATTCAATATTGGTGAACTTTGAGCTGTGGCTCACTGAGTGGGAGAAGTGAGTTTACCTGGTGTAGTAACTTAGGCTTGGCTTTGTGTGCAAGGTGCAGTGCTGCTGCTTGACCTGCTAGACCTGGCCTGGCTCATGCTGCAGCACAGCTGTTCTGCATTTGAGATGCTGTATCTAAGAGTTTATTTAGATTGTGGTTCACTAGGGTAGCTCTGGGTAAAACCAGCTCCAGTGTGCTGGGTAAATCTGGGTCTCATCTGATAATTGGCATTTGACTGCATTTAAAACTGTGGAACTCTTCCTGGAAGCAGTGGCTGTGGCAAGTTCTCTTTCAGAGTGTGGAAATTTTAAGATACTCCAAGAAGGACTTTTTTGCAGCCATTCTAAAGGGGGACAGCTTAACCCAAAGCAAACTTCAGAGTGGCATCACTCCTGCAAGGTGCCAGTTCTTAAATTGCACACAGCTGCCCAGAGCCAGCTGCTGCTGTTCTGCTCCAGACTGCATTCACTTATTATGATTAAAGGAGAACAGGTGTTTGCTGGAGAAGATAGGGAGGTGGGATGGGAAGGGAAATGTAGAGATTGAAAGAACTTGTTGGTGATTGCAGAGAAACAAGATAAAGGCAGCAGTTGCCTGAGGTCAGCTGATTTGCCCTGTTCTGGTGAGGTTATGTCTTAGAAGTGCTGTCTGGTCAATGAACATACCAAGGCTGATTCTGTGCACTTAAATACTGAGTTGAAACTCCTCAGGTCTGATCTCAGGGTGGCTGTGAGGAACTCAGGTGCTGAATAACCAGCAGATGATGTTGGGACACCAGTTGAAACTGCTTTTTCCTTGCTGTTTTGAGTAGCTCCTGTATTTCCATTCCTAAGAACACAATATTGCTTAGACTTGCAAACCTTTGCTAGTTTTGTTGAAATTGCCTTTGTTCAAAAATTCGTGTCTGACACAATCACATTTTTTTTTTTGTAAGGAAATGAGACTCTTTAAGTTGGTAATTCCTGTCTTTAAGCCATTATGTTGTCTTCAAAATATTGGTGTTTTAATATTTGTATACTTCATAGTCAGAAAGTTGCAGGAAAGGAATCTTATTTACCAGGCTTTACCAGTATTTATAAATACAAGAAGTTTAGAGTTTGATGTTGACTTAAAATGAATTGAGGTGTGTTATGGGATGAAGATGACTGAAGTTATCTATAATGCTCTAGTGGTGTGGTGAGCGTGATCATGAATGGCACTCAAGCACCTTGACCAGGCCATTACACAGTTTTATTGGGGTAGAGTTTGGGGTTAGAGATCTGATTGTTCCTGACATTTGAACAAGTGTTTCTGATACCTGTTGAAGAATTAACTTTTTGTATTTTCTAGTACCTTCTGCAATTGTGTTTCTCTTTGACGTGTATCTAGTCAGTATTCTGAGATGCTTTTGTGTTATGGAGACCACGAGGTAGAAAGAAAACTTTTTCCTCACTGAAAAGTTGTAGGGAAGTTTGGACAGTGGACTCTGTCCTATTAAATACTTGTCAAGGATGGCTGCATAAAAATTGGGAGGAACTCTGGTGAATCAATCTAAGGCAGTCATGAATTCTTTATAATAAAAAATGTAATTCTAATAGGTGAAAGTAGAAGGGGGAGTGGGAGATGCTGAACTCTTGTGACTATCATCTTATATGCTGTTGATCCTAAGCTAAAGAAACCCCCTGCTAATCACTGAAAACATCTCAATGCCTTGAGGAAAATGTGCTGATTCTCTGTGTGAGCAGTGGTACTCACACAAAAAGTTTTACATTTATATATATATATTTATTTCAAGATTAGTATTACTGCTCCTAATGCTGTTTTGTTTAGTGTATGGCTCATTGCCTCTGTTTATTTTCTATCAGTGACCAATTTCTGAGAATAATGTTCATTCTGCAAGTGATCTGGTCTTTCCCATGAGAAGCTGATATCAGATGAGGCTTGGGGGAGGAGGAGGGGGAGGGAGCACAATCCATATGCAACTGGACCTCGTCACAATTTGGAACATGGAGAAATTAGAGTTACAGATGTTAAAGAGTGTTGTGTTATTTACTTTTGCCTCTGTTTTGTTGCTGAAAGTAGAGAAGTACACTTTTAAAAATGGATATTTTTGCTTTGCCATTTGATTTTGTACTTGGTATGATAAGTGACCTTTGGATATAAGATATTCCCTGCAAGTCCAGCATGATGGTTGTCCTTGAGGTCTAATTACAGTGTGTTCCTCTAGCTCCCAAGTTCTTGCTAAAAATGCACTTAGGAGCTTAGCTTCCTTTGGCCACAGTTGTATTTTGAAATTGTGTTGCCCCGTTCTTTGCAGTTGATTTGTGTTTTTCTCATCTTCTGTCATTTTCTTGGTTTAGTCAATTTATTTATAGGGATTTTTCTGAGTTGGGGAGCTTGTGTTGTTTCTAGTACTATAACACACTTAGCAAATCACCCTTCTGTGAAAGATTAGGTAAATCACACAAGTTTTCATTCAGAGCTAGCCAAGTAAAACAGGAGACAGGGGAAACAGCAAGGAAATTATCTTCTTTTATTTTTTATATGAAATGTTTTAAATTTTTACTTTGACCATGGTGTGTTTTGGCTTCTCATCAGCTGCGTGCATCAACAATTACACTTTAGGTCAGTCTGATTTTTTTTTTTTTTTTTTAAGAATATCTGAGAACTTAGACACTAGAAGATGTTAAGTTAGTTATAAGCTCAGCTTTTTGTTCTGTGGTTTTACTGTGATAAAAAGATCTCTAAACCATCTTGTGATTACTCAGTGAGATGAGCCCTTGCAAATATTGGAAAGACTCCATTTCCTGCATTATATCAGTAAATATATTTAGCTGGAATTTACCTGCATCCTAATTTACCTTCTTTCTGCTGGTTAGTTGTGTGTTTAAAGCCTTCAATATTCTGGTGTTTTGAGACTAATAGTAACCACATCTTTGCCCACAGCTGAGCAATGTTGGGGTGATGTTGCTCCAGGTGGGGCGGGGCAGTTTTACAACTCTGCTTACTCCAAAGGTGTTTACTTCACATTCCTCACACTTCCCTTCCCAGCTTCCCCTGCTCACAAAGTGCCAGCCTGAGTATTGCACGGCTTACAAAGCCAGCAAGAATGTGGATAGTTTTCAGCTGGACTGGCCAGTTGGATTTGTGTGCTTCCCACCCTGGCTGTCAGGGCTCCTGGGGAATGCTGATGCTGTTTGAAACGCATGGCTACAGATGCCATTGCAGTGTGGGGCTTGAACTGGGATACATTGATTGTGAAATTGGAGCTGGTGCAGGGTGAAGGTGTTTGTGTGTGTGGAATGTAAGAGGGAAAAGGAAGGGCTGGAGGGTGGAAAGGTCTGAGAGGCTTTAACTGAGAAGAAAGTGTTGGTAGAGCACATTTAGGGTAGGAGAAGAAAGTTGAGCTCAGGGAAGGGGAGCGTGTCTGCCTGGAGAAGGAGCAAGCACTGCAGACATGAAGGAGCTGAGCCTAGGATGGGAGTGCCACTGCTGGGACAGAAACTTAGAGATCCTGGAATGCCTGCCTGGAAAGCTCTGGAACACATATGAACAATTCTTACTCATGAAAGCACTCAGGCTGCTGCTTGGATGAGGTTTAGAGGCTCTTAAGGGCACAAGGATAACTTAGTGCATCCTGTGGGGAATCACTGTCTTAGGTGTGAAACTAGGGAGAAGTCTTGTCTATCAAACCAATTTGCTGGAAGGAGTCTTGGTGCCATAGAAGTTTTGGGAGAAGTTTGACATGATTGTTACTGCTGGATTTGAAAGAGTGAAAGTGTGAGGAAGTAGGGAGGCAGCAGGTTGAGGAGGTTCTGAGGCATGGCAGGATGCTGGAGTATGTGAGAAAATTAAGGGGAGGCTTTATTCTTAAATGAATGAATCTGGTTTAACTACTGGCCCCTTCAAGGTAGAAGAGAACTAATTTAAAAAGGAGAGGCAGACATCATCATTTGGAAGTGAAATCGTGCATCAAGGAAGTTCTTACAGAGCTGACAGAAGTCAGAAAATGCCCAGGAATGACAATGAGTGTGTTTGTTCCTATTGCTTTTCCACCTGTACTTTTTTTCAATTAAAAAAAAAATCTTGGAAATGCTTCAGAACCAATTGCATCTGTACTTCAAGCTGCATGTGCCCCTAAACAGAGATGCTGTAAATCAAGAGCTGATGTTCAGAGTAAGGGAGGAACTCAAAGGCCTAAGATTGAAATTTTGGTTGTGAGGACTCAAATTAACTGCATAAATTAATTTCTGCTAAGGAGCAAAAGAGATCTCGAGCTAAGATCCAGGAGGAGAAACTCTGCCACACGTGTCACTGATCCCTTTGGGAAGCTTAGCTAAGTTCTGTTTGGAGCCTCTTGCCTTTTCAGAAATAAACCCAATATTATTTCTAGGTACAGAAACCCGAAGGGAAATCACATTTGTAGCCACTGTATTAATTAGCAGTGATTAATAAAATAAATAAGACCAGTAGAAGTTGGTCAGTGTGTGAGATGTGAGCATAAATAGGAAAATAACAGCTTCTTCAACTTGTGCAAATACCTCCCTGTTTTTTGACCTGAGGCATTTATTTCAGTATTTCCATAACTTCTCTATTCTGTCTTCTTTACATGGCAATTGTAGTTTTTAAGGAGCCAGTTTGCTTAACTTTTGGTTCTTTATAATCTCAAAGAGGGAAATTTAGGAATCATTCAAACTTTTGCAGTGAAAAGGCTGCTCTGGAAGTTGGAGTTACTGTCTGCTTGTTAGAGCAGGGTGATGTGAGGATAAGGAAAGTGATAGAAATGTATGTGTAAGATCCTACAAGGTAAAGTCAACTTTGTTGCTGCTAAATTGTCAACAATTTTTTTTCTGTCAGGTTTGAAGGAATTCATCTTAGTGAAATAATGCTCACAAAATTGGGAAAACAGAGGTTTTATGAACCTTTGGTGCTAGGCAAGTTCTTTTTTGTTTGTGGGTTGATTGGGTTTTTTTGGTTTTGTTTTTTGGGGTTTTTTTTAATGCTGTCTATAGCTAAGGATCTGTCTTTTGTGGTGAGCTTGACCTAAATTGTGTGATGGAGTTCTTGGTTTCTTCAGCACTATGCTTTGGTTTTCAGAGGGTCAACTGTCATGGTAATTTGTGGTGTTTAAAATAAAAGGTGATATTGAGTGATACCCATCTTTTAGTCTGCTTCTCCATCTTGAGCTTTTTGTAGGATCTTTAGAGCCTTATAGGACTGAGACAAGAAAGTGGTTTTTAAAGTTTGATGGTATCCTGTTCAGAGGCTGCTTTTTGGATGGTTTTCTATTTGTGTGTATGCATATGTATGTAAATGTGGATGTATGTGCATATGTGATATCCTTATTTCAAAGAAGTCATAAGTATTTGTTCAGTGTGATTATTCTGTGAAGTGGTTTTCTTCTGAACTTTGCTTTCTGATCCATGCCCACAGACTTTCATTAGCTTTAGTTTTTGGAAACCTGTATGGATGGATCACACAGGACTTTGAAAGGTTGAAGTTGGAGAGGAGGTTGAGGCAGGGATGCTGAAGAGCTCATGGCTGTTCAAGAACCTTTCCCACAAAGTTTGCTTGTGAAGTGGATTTGTGAGTGTGTAATACTTGAAATAGCATGTGAAATATGGAGATGAAAACTTAGATGTGTTATAAAAGCAAAGATCCACTTAAAAGGAATGCTTGGTTTGTGTAGCAATTAGATAATTGTACGAATATATGGGAATTGAGGACAAGGAGGAAGCAAGAATAGTTGGGGAAAGGTGTGTGGCCAGGAGGCAGAATCCAGTGCCCTGGGATATAATCAGGTGCTGCCCAAGTGGAGCTGAGCACCTACAGATGTTGGCCTTATTTAAGTGTAGAAGAATTTTTAGAGGGAAGTGGGACACTTGATAATCCCTCAGTGAAGCGTTTGGGGTTTGAACTCAGTACAGAACTCTGGTTTGCTCTGTAATAAATGTGGTAAGCCTTTATCATTTTGCCAGTTAGTGATTCATTATGGCTAAATGTCATGATAGATGTGTCTATATTTGAAAGCAATAATCATCAGCTCAGTCTGAAACAACCTTATATGTACACAGCACATTGTTCTTATCTTAATAGTTTTCTTGTAGTTTGGGTTTTGTTTGTTTGCTTGTTTTTCCCAGTCTATATCTGATGAGAAAAAGGAAGTTGAGGTCTCAGGGTCATCTCAAAATGCAGACATTCTAAAATCTGGGGGACAAAAACCCCGAAACTAAGGCATCTGGTTAATGAGTAGAGTTGTTGAAAGCTCATACTTGAAAGTGCACATCAATCAAGAGCTCCCAGTAAAGCTTGTGAAGAATATTTCATAAAAATAAGATTACAAGAAGGGTCTGTTCTCAATCACGAACTTTTGCAGCAGTATCCAAGAACATTGTGCACTTTGAGTTTTCAAGTCACTTGCATCTACACCTTTGTTAACCAAATTTACATGGTTTTGCTTCAGTATTTATTTTTTATGCTATCAAAGGTAATTTCTAATAAAAAACAGAACAGTTGCACACTGGGTCTTTTTCCTCCTAATGTGTTTATGCTTTTTGTTTTCTTTAGTATCAGACATTGAAGGTGGTGATGCTTTGCAGCTCAGAAAGGAACATGCCCTCAAGATATTTGCTTACATCAATTCGTGGACGCAAAGGTAATTTTGGATTGACTTGGAATGCTGAGGATGCTGGATCTCAGGAGCAGTTTTCTCTTTTTAAAATACACTAGAGTGATTAAAATTAGCAATTTATTAATGTGTAGCTAAGTGATACCTGGAGAATAAAGTTTTACTACTTAGAAAATAAAAACAAACTCGTTACCCAGCGCATTTTAGGCAAAGCATATTTTGAATGCAGTTGGCATTCTGGATGCTGTAATAATTGTGTAGAAAAACAAACAGCTCTATTTTGGTGACAAACAATGTGTCTGGCTGCTTTAACATGAAATTTTGTGCCCATCTGCTGCAGAGGCAGGGTAGGGTAAGAAGAATTTTATAAAAGGTGACTGAATGCAACCATCATGTTAAATTTTTCTGCATGTTCTAATACGCTGAGTCAAGGTGATGAAGGATTGCAGCCCATAGCTACTAAACTGATGAGGAAAATGCTTTGCATGTTTTTGTCTTAAATCAATTACATTATTTCTTTTAATCTAGTATTTAAATTACTTTTGTTTTGAGCTTGTTTCTTTTAAGTCATGATATCATTACGTTATGCTGAAATTATGTGTTACTTCACAGCTACTTATTTTTTTCCAGCAGAAGGAAATGTATGGATATTACTTTTTAGAAATAATCTGCAGTGAAGATGCTTGGTATTTAGTGTTCAGCAGTAGTTTTAAGATCAAACTGAATCCACTGAATTATAAGTAATATTGGGAAAAGCATAGAGGATAAAATGGAAAACATTAGTCAGATATTTAGAAGACTCAAAAAGAAAAAAAATGGAATGTCACATTTTGGATACCTGTGGAAGTATAAAACCTTCTCTTCCTCGTTTTGCCCAAAAATCATAAGCCAAGTTTGTTTTCTTCTGCCTTGTGCTTTTAGACATAGAGAAGGAATTTTTAAATCAAAATAAACAGCAGACACAGAAACCAGACTCCTGACATTTCTTGACAGGTCCTAGATGCCAAGTTTGTCAGAGAACAATTGCAACCCAGTTTTCCAGGTCATCATCTGCTCAGAGTTTTGTTCTGTTCTACAGCTTGACAAATCCAATCTGAAGGGAAAAAATAAAGATTGGATAATATTTAACTCTTTATTTTCTTCTGGTTTCCTTGTTACCTTCCATATGTAGTGGTTTCATACTGGAAGAGCCTGGAGAACAGTCCTTAAGCTGGTTAAAGAAGAATCTAACCAAGAGGCCACAGGAAGGAGTTTTACTTGAAATTAAAATTAATTTCATGTCATGTCTCTACTCTGCCAAATGGGTTTTTGAGAGTTCTGCTTATTTTGGGTTTGAGGCCTTCTTAAGAACTACTTTTTACTTTGTTGCCTGTAGTTTAAATCTTTGCTTTCCTTTAGAAGATCACTTGGTGACACCTCTTTCTTCCATCTGCATCTAGTGTTTCCATTTAGTTTTCTTCTGGAAATTGTTACATTCAAAGAAGTAGCAAGCTCATTTTTTTATTGATCTCCTCAATGTTTGGTGGAGCTCTTCTTCCTGTGAGCTCCACATTCCAACAGAGGAAGACTTATTTTGCACATACCTCTGTCTTGGAAAAGAATTCTCCAGTATGTGAGAAGTCTTCACCAGAGTGTTTTCATTGTTATTGAGGATGATTTGTTGCTCTCAAGTGGGGCAGTAATTTGTAGGCATAAGTGATGGACCTTTTGAACATAATTTTCCCCCAGGATAAATGCTTGAGGATACACTGGATTTTGCCTGCAGTCCCTTGTTGTCATTTGTTAACATGAAAATACATTTCCAAGTAAATGACAAAGAATGTTTTTCACATGGGTAAAGAAACACTCAATTTACACAATATTAAAGGGATTTTTTCTTCCTGCACAAATGGAACAAAGGGGTTTAGATGCTTTAGTCACTGTATCTTTGCTGGAATTAGGGAATCCTGAATGTTACCTTTTTGTCTAACCCACTGAAAAAAATAAATATCTGTATTCAGAAAGTATGTGCTTTTAAGAGATGTAGCTCAAGGGCATGTTTGTGTTCCATCAAGAGAGGCAGCACCCTCTACCTGTCATAGATCTGGGTTCTCTTGGGTTTTTTTTCCCTAAAAATTGAATTTTTTTAATCCCAGTCTCTAAATTAAATGCTGTGTTTGCAGAAAAAAATTTAATTGCTACTTACTGATTATTTCTTGCCCTGTCTTTTGTCTACTGATTTCTTTTCGAAGCAGCACATGTGATTTTTGTATTATTTTAATATTTATGAACCCTGGTTGTGGACTGGAGTCCATTGTTCTCCATCTAACAGGAGATGGAGAACATCTCTGCTGCAAGCCAGCTCCCAGTTCATGTAGCAGTTACACTGAGTCAGAGCAGAGTCCATGTCCCAGAGTCTGTCACAAGCGTGTAGCCTTAATTTTGTTCTCCAGTAAGTAAGGACAGTGCAATGATGGCTTCCTTTTCTGTGTTCTCCAGGATTTCAGTCCTTTAACAGGAATGTCCTCCACTTTGTTTTATCAGAATGAGGGAGGTGCTTGTTTGTATGGAAGAAGCAGCTGTTCCCAGACAATAGGTTTAGGGTACCTACCACAGGGGTTTATGCACCCAGAATCTATTTGGCATCCATAGTTCTGTTAGAGCTTTTGAACTTGATGATTTAATTGATTTTTACAAGTGATATTGTCAAAGGGATGGTGTAGAGTTTTCCCCTCTTGTTCTTTGCAGTTTACAGCAGTAGATAAGCAGGGGAATAATCTCTGAGCCTGCCAAGTGAAGGGAGAACTGGAGATACTTGAGCTGCTTTTTCCTAGATGCATAAAGGATATCAGTGTGCATGAGATCACCATCCAAATGCAGATAAAGGAAGTGAACTTGAATACTCCATTAAAAATAAAATTACTTTTCAGCCCTGTTGATTTGAAAATAACAATAACAAGTTCATACACAGCTGACAAGAATGTCAGGATGATTTATAGCTTTAAAGAGCAATAGAGAAAACTAGATGAGGAAATGGAGTCAGAAACATACTGAAAAATGTGACTTCTTCAGTAGCAGAGTGACCTTGCCCACAAGACTTTTTTTCTATATTTTACTTGCTGGAGCATAGCAGCTGCTAAATGATAACAGGGACTTCATAGTTTTGGTAAGCATTTGGAAATAATGGGATGTTCTCAAGGCTTAAGGAGGGTTCTGTGACTCCCACTTGCTGCTGGGTAGAGTCTGTTTCATTTGGATTTCCTTTATTTTATGATTCTGTCAAATAACTTGTTTAAGATGTTTTAATGTGAAGAGTGCTCTTGGTTAAGTACCCTCCTGATTTTAACTGCAGGATTTTTTTTTTTTCTCTTTCCTTGCAGACAATGTTTGTGCTGTTTCAAGGAGTATAAACATCTGGAGATCTTTAACCAAGTAGTTTGTGCGCTTATTAACTTAGTGATTGCCCAAGTCCAAGCTCTGCGGGACCAGCTCTGTAAACATTGCACTATTAATATAGATTCAACATGGCCAGAGCAGAGTAATCATGCTGATGAGCCCTTGAATGTAGAAAGAGAGTCTCAAGAAGAAGAAAATGGAGAAAGACAAAAACCTCAAGAGAAAAAGTTTGATTCCACAAGAACTTGTATCCTGAGCGAGGAGGAGCCTGCAAAGAACACGGATGCTTTTAGCATATGGAGTACTGATGAGAAGGAGAAGCTGCTGCTGTGTGTGGCAAAAATCTTTCAGATTCAGTTTCCTCTCTACACAGCTTATAAGCATAATACTCACCCCACAATAGAGGTATATCTTCTCCTTGTGTCTGTCTTGCAGTATTTGGTGAAAGGTTAATTGTTCTCATTAATGAGCAGGTTGGTGTTTGTTGCTTTCACTCAGGGTGGGCACCTTCAGCTCTCCTGTTGACTTCAGTAGAGCTTTTCAGAGAAACTTTCTAAATGGCACATACTCTTCCACTTTCTTTAAAATGTGCTTAATTGTCATAGGTAATATGTTGGTAAGTGTTGGCTGGAACTGTGCACTGAATTATTGTGCTGTTTCAATAAAAGGTAGGCAAAAAGGGGACTACAGCAAAGCCTTTCTTCCAGAAGGTAATAGTTTACTAATAGTTTACTAATTTCTTTTCATTGCAATCTGTGGTTCTAGAAGTAAAGCTTCATAACCTAAACTTTGTGCAAGACCAAACTTGTTAGAACAGCTGGTTCATCGACTGGAATAACTGAGCTCTACACAGGTTGCTTTGTTCCAGGGTGCTGATTTTTCTCCCTGATACTTGTTATGGCTGCCATTCACATTTTCCCTATTTCCCTCTTAAAAAAAGTAATTGAAAAATTCTGCCACGTTTAATTCACAGTTTCTGAAATAAATATGATGGTGTTAGTATCTCCTAGTGGAAACAACATGCTTTTGGAATGGTTGGCTTTTGATCCAACTTGTGGTCGTCTAATAATGAGTAAAGAATTATTTTACAGTATTTGTATGCAAATTAGATGTACATTTCACTATGTAGGAAAAGCTTCTATCCAGCAAACTTCTGAGAAAGTCAAAGTGCAGCTAACCCACTCCTTTTATTTTATATTTAGAGAGTTGTGGGAGCTCACTGGAGCCCTGAGGGTTGAAATTTGCTTTATAAACTTAAGTTCAAAATGAGAAGATGCTGAGTCAGATATAATTATGTAAGTTAGAGTGGTCACAACATCTGATCAGCTCTTATTGAATGGATGCTGCCCTATCTGACAAGAAATGGAGTCAAAACTCCCTATACAGCAGGTTTTTTAGGTGGGCTGGATTTTGGTTCTTGTTCTTCTCCAAACCATATGGGCATAAGTTAACAGAGGTAGTTTCAGGTGTATCTGTATAGGTATAAAGTGAATTGATTTATCTTCTGCACTCCTGTGGGACATGTACTAAGACTGGCTTCAGAGGAATGTGGAATGAACAATTCTGGAACAGCTTTTCTGTGGACTATCACACTTGCTTCTTTTAAATTACTATTTCATGTATTTTTTTTCCTCTCTTTGAATTTCACTTCCAAATGATCAAAAGAAAATCTCCAGGTGCCTGATGGGATTTCTTTTTCCCTTGGTGTGCAGCCTGGGAGTGGTTTAGACCCTGATCTGTTGTAGGTTGCTGTACTCATACTCCAGACATACTAATGTATATATAATATATGTATCATCTCTTATACATCACTCGAATTATCAAATACATTCATTAGCTATCCTAAAAACATAACTGAAGGGGAAGCTGAGAAAGAAAACCACTTTCCTGAGGTACAGGCAGGTAATGGAATCTTTTTTCCTTTCTGCTAGACTTTGTGGTTTTCCAAATCTGGATTATGGAGGTGTATCAGCCTGCCATATCTATGTAGTTTTTGGGGGGAGAGATTCTTAATTTTGCTTTTAAAAGGTCCCAGCATCAATAATTCTTCTTGCAAACTGATATTTTCTGTATCTGGGAAGCACTAGATTCTGTTTCTCTGCTGTTTTAATGTCAAAACTTTTCACTCCCATGAGTGACTCACTGAGGTTTAGAATTTAATTTTGGATTTCAGTCTAGAGCACATCTTAGCTGAACTGAGACAAGTTATTAGTCCCAGTAATAAGAACACTTCTTGCTTTAAATCAGGCTTGGTTTCAGTCCTCAAGAGATCCTAAAATAAAAAAATCTCTGCTTTGAGTGCATCAGCTCTACTGGTAAGTGAAACAGATCCCTGAACAGCCTAAATCTGCCAAAAATTTGTTGGGAGAAGCTGGTGGAGCTCTCCTTCTCCCACTAAACCGTTTCCTTTGCCCTGGAAAAAGGGACATTTGCTGATCCAGAAGAGAGTCGAGTCTCCACTCTGACTGACTTGAGAAATTCCTTATTTGAGATTCTTGAAGTGAACTTTCCCAATTCCACGGAGTTATCACATTCATTAAGGTTTTGCTGTGCCTAGAAATGGCCTCAGGCTGCCATTTAAGAATTTCCAGTGTAAGGCTTTCCCACTGTAACAATTAGTGGTCAGTATTTCCCTTGTCCCTTGCTCTGCAGATGCCTCCAAGGACTTTGTTCTTAATGGCAGCAGACAAGTCTTGAAGTCTGATCCTCTTCTCAGCTGCTTGCTAAAACCATTTTACACTGGACTATCTGATAGAGAAAGAAAACATTCTTGTGGAGGCAGGAGGTTTTCCCTTGTTCAGGAGCTCATGAAGTTGGATGAAAATGAACAGCAAAGCAAGATTTATTGGTAGTCAGAAAGGTGTCTCTACCTGTAGGATCACACAGATGTCTCCTTAAATGATAGGGGCTAAGAATTGTTTTTGTGCCTTAAAACATCTCTAAAGTGAGAATGAAGACCACAACAGCCTGATTGGTATCCAGAAGAGCCATGTACATACCTCTCTTAAAATCTGTCAATATTTTTGGTGCCTGGAGGGGTATTGGTTTCTGTTCTTCATCCTAAACAAAATTAACTCAAAATATTTTTTAAAATATGGTTGACTTTTGAGAAATGTTCATACTTTTTTCTCTTTGTGGGATTTTTTAAGAGCTCTTGCATACAGGGTGGTTTATGACTGTATGTATCCTTTTCATGCTTAGTGCAGCAAGTGAAATACCTGGAATAGGCACTTTAAAGGAGGGGAAAAAAGAATTCATAAAAGGAAGCTCTTAAAATCCTGTAGAGAAAAAAGCAGCAATGCAAAGTGCACTCCTGAACTTTGCACTGTCTCAGAATGAACAATGGTCAGTCAGTTACCTGGCCATGTAACACATCGTGACAGAGGATGAAATGAAAGAGGAAACAAAATCAGTTGTTGAGGTGTCAGTAGCTGCAGTCCCTGACTGGTTGGGGGTCTTGTGCTCTCTGCTTCTCCTTTTCAGGTAAATATTTTCTTGGAAGAGTTCTGTGCTTTCCACCAAGGTTGTGTCCAGGTCAGACTTCAGCCAGTGCATTTTATTCTGGAGTGTTTGGAAGGGACCTTAAAGCACATCACATTCTGATCCCCTGCCATGGAGACACCTTCCACTATCCCAGGTTGTTCCAAGCCTTTTCCAGCCTGGACACTTCAGGAATGGGGCAGCCACAGCTTCTCTGAGCATCCTGTGCCAGGGCCTCACCACCCTCATAGGGAAGAATTTCTTCCTAATCCCAAATCTAGCCCTGCCCTCTGGCAGTTTGAAGCCATCCCCCCTTTTCTTTTTGCTGTGTGGCTTTGGGACAACACTGTCCCTGCCTGCCTTTTTCAGAAGTCCCTCTCCAGCCTTTCTCCAGGTCAAGGTCCTGGAAAGCTGCTCTAACTTCTCCTGAAGTGTTGGAGGGTTTTAATGCCATATTAGATTCCCATGAGGAATTCTCTTATTTCCTCATAAATTTGACCTTAAGGAACTGTCAGACTGTTGTGTTTCCCATCTGCAAGAACAGAAGTCACATTTCCAGACTCAGTCTCTCAACTGCAGCCTTTTCCAAGCTTTGCAGGACTCGTGCAGCAGCCCTCTGTGAGTTTGGGATTTCTGCATTCTAAGAACTGCAGTTCACTTGACAACAAATCTGTGGTTTTTTTCAAGAAAACTAATGAAATTTCTCACACCATTTGTGCAGTTTCCATGAGCAGAGCACTGAACACCTTTTCTTGCTGCTTAAAAACATACCACCTACTACCTTCAAAGCTATTTTAAAAATAACTGGTAGAGTATCACGAGTTCAGGCATGACTTAGAGTTCAGCAGAAGAAAAAAAGAAAATAAATGCTTAGCTATAATATGAGCATATTGAATAATTCAAAATGTTTGTATCACACTTAATCCATCCAAAATTGCTTGCCTCCAGCATCCTCTGGTACAGTTCTAAGAAGCTTACTCCTACACAACTATTTTAAATATACTCAGGAAATTTCATTTAAAAACTTAACTTTGTGTTAAACTTGCATTTGATTTGTGACTGTCAATACTAGATGTTTGGCATGGGGGGGGGATGAGAAGAAAAGCAATGTGTAGCTTTGCCTGCAAGTATCCATGGCAATATTGGATTTTACAGCCACTTTTTATACCTTCAGTACCCTTTTGCCCCCAGCAGTGTGCATGAAACCCACAATATGTTATAGCCCTAATAAAGAAACTTCCCACTCTGTACTGCCCAACAAGTGGATGTTGTGGCCATTAAAAAGAAAAGCTATTTTCCTAAACCATTTTAAGTTTAGTGCTTCTAGAAAATGGATTTCTTGTTGCAGCAAGTAGCTAACAGAGTCATAGGGTGATACAATTCCTTCCCCTTCTTCAATTAACTCACTCCTGTAAAACTTTGACATTTATTTTGCACAATGTGTTTTCTTATATATAAAAATACAGTAGTTGAAATGAAAGGTTTTTAATATTTCTGTTGCAATGCATGTTTTGATGTTTTAACCCTTTAAATCATTAAATGTAGGCTTGTAGGATGTCCTGCAGTTCATGTAAATTCAGATGTTTGCATATTTATTAGAAATTGCATTCCAAAGTCCCTGGATTGGTTCTGTTCTGTTTTTCTGAGGCTGGTGTGACAGGCTATGCCTTTTGCCATATTCCTGTTGAAAAAGTTGGTGATCTGAACAGGGGTGGGATTGAGGAATAATCTGTTAATCTAGCCTTTGAGAGACACTGCTGAAATATTATTTTAAGTATATTTGTGTTTTTACATATATTAACAGAGGTAAAAAGTATGGAAAAGTCTGTTTTGCAGTGGAAAAGTGGAGCAAAGCTTGAACTTCTGTCTTCCTCTGAATTAGGAATTTGGGTTTTTTATTGTTGACTGTGATCCCTGGGAAAGGGCAGTTGTTTTTTTTGTTCTATAAAGGTGTTTTTATTGCTTGAGTTAATTTGAATTTTTCTCTTTAAACAGGATATTTCTGCTCAAGAAAGCAATATATTAGGGGCGTTCTGTGATATGAATGTAAGTTGTCCACTTTTAAATAGGTGCACATTTCCTAGAAACTTAAAATAATTAATTCCTCTATATGGATTTGTATTACTTACGTAGCTTCTACATTTCCTGTGTGCCTGAATGATCTAATATTGATCCTTCTCCTGTTTTTTTTGCATCTTTCTAGGATGTAGAAGTACCATTGCACTTGCTTCGTTATGTTTGTCTGTTTTGTGGAAAAAATGGCCTTTCCCTCATGAAGGATTGTTTTGAGTACGGAAGCCCCGAGACGCTGCCGTTCCTTATAGCACACGCATTTATCACAGTGGTGTCTAATGTAAGTCATCCCTTCCAGCTCTTCCACTTGAACACCAAAAATAAAAGCAATCTGAAGCCTGCAAGAACTCTGGAGGATCAGGGAGGGATAAAAAAGGCTGTAAATTTGCCATGTTGGGAATGAGGTTTGCTCATACACAGAGCATTTCGTTATCCAAACCTTTCCCCATGTCCTGGCAGCTCACAAGTGGTTTTCCAAGTTGTACCTGGATAGGAAGATTGTAACAGACCCCAAAGATACTTCAAAGAATGTTGTCAGGAGCCATTTCTGTCCCTGAAATTGTGCCATGGAAGTGGTTTTAGTTTCTTCAGGGTATTTTAACTTCTTAGCTGTTCCCTGTGAGGCATAAAGGAAAAGCCTGTGGATTTCTTTTCTCTTCAATTTCCTGTGATTTTATACCATTTTACACATTTGCAGCACAGAGGTAATCATCTTTTTCCCCACTTAGTTCTAGAGTGCATATCCTCCATCATTTCTGCATTTTGAAATCACAGGGATTTTGGACTGGCAGAATTACAGATTGATTTTAGTGTAACATTAAGGAAACTGGTGACAAAAATAAAACCCAGTCCCTGAAGAAGGACATATGAAGACTTGGTGTAATGTCAGGATAGAGGTTGTGACCTGTCTTGTGGATGTGCAAAAAAAAAAAAAAAACAGAAGTTTGTTTTACCTTATATACAAAGTGAGTTTGACATGGTTTTGACACTGATTGCAATTTGAAATCCTTAAAATCAGATCCATCCTCCCACATATCTTCCCTCTTTCCTTGTTGCTGTTACTGCCCAGCCAGGAGAGAACCTACTCCAAAATACTTCTCAGCAAAGTTCCTCCTTTCAGATATTTGCTTAGCAACTTTGCATTTTTCTTTGGTTCTAGTAGGTAACCCAATAAGCTGGCTCTTGCAGCATGAGTCTATGGCTAAACCTGGCAGATAAAATAAAATTCAACCCAAACCATAACCAAAAGTACTGTTTCTTCAGCATTGCAGCTTTTCCTATTCGATGAGCATCTTTCTTTTGAACTCTGGCTTTGCTGACAAATCTGTGTGAGTTGAGGAAAACTTTAAAAATATATTTACATTTTGTGTCAGTTCACTACAGAAAGTATAAGAAAATGTTCTATGTGTGATGTGCTTTTATTCATCCACTTGCTGCATTTTGATATCACTCAGTGTACTTGGAAGCATTGCTGCCTTTCAAATGCAGTAAATTTATTACAGCCAAATGAGGCAGCTAATTTTTTGGACAAAATATATTTTACCTTGCCAATATTAAAAAAAAATATTTCTCCACCTCTATAATGATGCATGAACTTAGGATTTTGATGTAATGTTTCTCTTTCCCTGTTTGTTTTTCTGTCATTTCACTGTATAATTCATAGAACTTAGGTAAATATAAATAATTGAAGAAATGTTCTGAATGTGAACCAATACACCAAACTCCACTAAAACAAAAAGAATCATTCACAAAACCGAGCAAGATATTGGTGGTCTCAGCAAGAACTCTGCTAATCTGACTTGGTTTTATCCCAACACTTTTGATTTGATGGGATGTAGAGAGATTTATTCCAATAATAGTTCTGCAGTGTCAATTGTGAACTCGTTCCCAATGTGTAAAGCCAGCCCACAGTGTGTAGTAACCCTTAAATACATTTTCACAGCTGTAGTAACTCTTGAGAATGGCTGTTAAGGAGCCATTCTTGTGAAGATTCCTTGAAATATCCATGCTGGAATTTTTCTTTCAAGTCTGAAGATGAAAGAGTTCTTTAGCCACTACTTTCTAGAAATTAATTACCTGTGGTAAAGAGCAAATAATAGAAAAAAAAGATCGCTGAAACTTGAGGACAGCACAGATGCAGTAAATAGTTTGTCTTAAAAGCAGGTGGAAGCAAAAAGTGATGTAGTTTTATTTTTTGTCATTTTATAGATGCTAGTTGATATCATTTTATAGATGTTATTTTATGTCATTTAAACTATTTAGTATGCAAACGTAAGTCCATGTTAAAAATCACAATTTCATTTGTAGCACGTGAAATGATGCTTTAATTGAATTGTGAGGCCGAAGGTTGTTGTAATGCACGTTTACAGATGCATGATTTCAACTTAGGAGTTTGAATTAATACAGAGTGAAGGTGACTGTGAATGATAAAAGCATTTCATACTTTTATTTCACAAAGAAATGTATTTTCTTAGGCAGAGTACATGGTGTTAAAAATCAAATTGTGTAATCACAATAGAATCTTTGTCATCCCTGCAATTCCTTGTCAAAATGTTATTTAATTCCTGTTTCTAGAACAAGCATCTCCTAGTGACACTTTGTATCTTTGGGATGTTAACATTTTTTCCTTCTTGAGGCTGCCAGTTGGATCAGAAGCTTATTCCAAGTGTGGTCTTTTTTTGCAATGGGAAGATTTGACTGGTTTGTCTTGCAAAGTAGGTTATATTGTTACAGTGCTTGTTGCCTTGTAAAAAGTAAGCCTGCAAATATTTTTGTCAGAACTGACTCAAAAAGTTCCTTGGCGAATGCTTGAAAAGAAACAACATGGTGAGAAGTTTGACTACAGCCTAATATTTTTCTCTCCTGTCAAGAAGGAATATATACATTTTCTGCATATGGAATCGAGTCCTTAGGTAGGATTTCTTGCATCAGCTGCAAAACTGAAATTCTTTTAAGAGCAGATGTGGGGATGCAGAGGGCCCTGAGTGAGTGATGGAGTTGCTTTTCACAAGGGCTGTGTGTGCACATGATTAAATTTACGTGGGCAGGAGCAGCAGCTGCTGCTGCTTCATCTGTGCTCCATCCCTTACCTGGCACGGAGTAACAGGTTTAACAGGCTCCAAATTCCTTTTTGAAATGCAGATGGCACCTCTGACTTTGCCTCTGGAAGTCGTTTGCTTGGTGCTTTTCCTGACAGCGGTGCTAAGTAGCTGTTTCAGGTTTTTGTTGTTTTATTTTTCTTTTTTTCCCCCCTCTGCATATATTTTCTTCCTGCATTCAGCTTTGCAAAGGTGGTAAAGGCAGAATGGTAAATATGAGAAATGCAAATATGGTAGTAAAATACTGTGCTTAATCACTGCTTGTAAAACATCTTACTTTATTGGATATGTAAGCCCTAAGAAGCAAAACAACACAAGTCAAACAATGTTACTTGATTTAGGAGTGGTTTGCAAGGAACTGAAAGAATGGAATAATTTTCATGTAACCTTCTACTAAAGAAAAAAAAAAGTAGCAGTTTTTCCTACTGAAGAAATTACAGAAAATACAAAAATGAGACACCTGGGTGATGCCTAGGCATCATGGGCAGTATGATACTATTTATACAAAGTCTGTCATTTCCAGCTGACTAACAGGAAAGATGCAAATCCTCTTTATAAGTGAAAAAAAACATTCCTCAGATAACAGTTTGGAAAATCAGAAAATTAAGAAGTTGAACAAAAAACAGCAAGAAAGCATGTTTTTAAAGTGGGGTTGCACATTCAAATGTACCAACAGTATTTTTTACCATACTCTTTAAATGTAATTAATGAAATCTTTATCTATTTATGTTTTTGCATTATAGATCCGAATATGGCTACACATCCCTGCTGTCATGCAGCACATTATACCCTTTAGGACTTATGTTATCAGGTAAATTTTTATTTTATTTTAAGACTTTTTCTTATGGGACTTTTTGACAGCACCTATTTCTAATTGCAGCTGATACTTTTAATTGTACAGCTTGTTGCTCTATCATTTCAACAAGGAGGGTGAAGGTAATGTTTAGAGTTAGTTTGGGCAGCTTCTTGCCACCTGATTTCAGTATCAATCAGATCAGTCTTGATAAGAACATTCTGAGTGTGACAGCCAGCCCCATTCTGACATGTTGGGTCAGGTCCAGTTGTACTCTCTCACTGTGATATCTTCATAAAACTGTACATCAAGTTTGCAGAAGAGCAATCTGCAGTCTCTGAGATTTCAGACCCTGAGTTTCAACATAGCTTCACATTCTGATGTTCTGTATTTCCAGCTGGCAGGAGCTGAAGTGTGATCAAAAGTCTACTCACACTTTTATGTAGCTAAAAATATCCAGTCCCGAAGATTTTCTTCATATCAAGCTGTCTGTCATGAAAATAACACTTTCAAATTGAAGTACTTGTAAGGGTATTTAATTATACAAGCAGTTTGTTTTTATTGGCTTTCTCAGGACAATAGAAACATTCCAGTGAGCTGCTGATGAAATTATCTCTGTGTGTGTATCTGCCTGGAGGTGGAGGGGTGTGGTCTCAGCTAATTCCCTTTCCAGTGGCCCAACATTAAATTTTCCTGGTGCAGGCCACTGCTTTTGCATAGACTCCTCCAAGGCTCTGGGTTTCCTCTAACTGTAATATTAAAAATGTGCTTATAATGCACATAGCAAAAAATGATCCTTCACACATTATTCTGTCTTAACTATACCAGTATAAAATAACGCTCAACAAAAATAATTACACTGGCAACAAACAGGTTCCCAGAACAATAAGACTGGGAATTGCTTTATATTTTAAAATGGTCTGGTTTTATATTGACTGTAAAAATTTAAGTACTGACTTGGCTGTCGATGTATTTTGCTATACTGTGGTTTCTACTAAAATGATAGCAGCAGAGAGAAGAGTATTTTGATCTTTTATTAAAACACATCACTCTTGAGTTACAGTCCAGCCGTGTGCACTCCTTTAATGCTGATGTGCTATCTTTAAAATCTTCCAAAGGTAATTATTAATCATGAAGCAGTCAAGAGAGGGCAGGAAGAGGATTTTCAAGTGCTTGTCTCTGTACATATTCCATTAATGGTTGTTGGTGTACCTGGGAATTTGGTCATGAGCCTTGTCGGTCTTCTTACAATGGATGGAAATGAAAAAGAGCATCGAGGGATCAGCAATTAGAGTTAGGCTGATAAAAAGGAGCTACTTGAGGGAGGCAGAATAACACATCCTGTAGTTGCTGCTGCTAATCCTTTCTTGTCATCCTGTAATGCTTAAAACATTTCTATTTTATAAATATAGGTGCAGCTGGAGTCACTGGAATGTATATAAGATTTTTTTTTTTTGGGTTCTCATGTCTTCCTCTTTACCCATTAGAATATTTGATTTGCAATGTGATTTGTCAGCAGCTTTTTCCCATAAATAATGCCCTTGATGTCTGTTTGTAGAATTTACAACAGGTTCACATCAATCAGAAAGGTAACACTGATACATCTGTGGAAAACCCAGTTTTTACTTTTCACAGCTGAATCCTCATGGGATCTGAGGTTTCTCAGTGTTATGAAATCCAGAACTTTTTAAGTGAAGATTCACTTATGGAGTGGGACTGAAGCTTGGAGGCCCTATAGCAAAAATAACCTCGAGTGCTGTACCTTTATGTGGGACAGAAGTGAACACAGATGCCTTCAGGGGAAGATGACTTTCTTGATGGATGCAGCAGAAGCACGTGGTTCTCAAACTTAGAGATCTTGGCTTAACAGCTTGGGTCTCTGGGTCTCCATCTGCTTTTAATTCAGGAAAAAGACAAAAAAAAAAGGGGGGGCACAATCCTGGGCACAGCAGCACAGCACCTTTTAAAGAAATCCTGCAGAGCTTCTGCTGCCTTGCAGACTACAAGGGTTTGGAGAGGGTTTTAGTCTAGAAGGAGCTCCTGGGGCTCTGATTTAGTTCCAATTGCTGCTCCTGTAGATTCCTTGCAGGAAGTGCATTTTGCAGGGCTGACCAGCAAGAGACATCACCTGACTGACATCTTAGCAGCATTTTTTATCAGCTGAGGTTACCCTTTATGTTCTGGTTATTTCTACAAGGAGTGGATGAAGGAAACAGCAAAGAGACCACTGCTGGCATTTCCAGAGATCAGGAACACAGTCCTGTCATTATTGCTGCTACTAAAAAAATATTAATAAATATTATTTTCTGTCTGGCCAATGGAGCACAGGCGTTCACATCTTGCCTCTGAAAGGTCTGTGTTTTTAAGCAGTTTAGCAAAGAAATAAAGGATTAAATTTAAAAATTCTGTGAAATAAAATTTACATCTTTCAGGAAGTAAGTAAAGTGATTGCACTGGTATGTGCAGAAGAAGTGGAAATTTTGGAATTTCAAACAATTCCTGACCCATGATGCTTCCCATAGAAAATATAGCTGAAAGAATTCTAATTACTCTCCTGTTAAAAATACTCATTTTAATATGGGATTTATGGGAGTAGCCACAACCAATCCTTGCTACTACGTGTCATGAAAACCTCTTGTAATGAGCTTCTAAGGTTTTAATAACAAAAAATATTTGCCTCCTCCAAAAAATCTGAAAATTTCAAGTAAAATGAAGAGATAAGTCAGAAGACAATAACCAGACACTTCAGGAGGACTGACTCATTCTGCTGGGTGCCCTTTTGCAGCTGTGGTCCAAAGAAGTCAGATTAAGGGAAAAAAGATGATTTCACAGCTGAGTAGCTGAAGTTCTGAAGCATAAGATGTGATTGTAAGCATTTCATTAGCATGGAACTGTGTTTAAAAGTGAATTCTCTCTATCCCCAAATACAGCACTACTTAAATTATTTCACTTAAGTAGATTCAAACTGCTATTTAAAAATATTAAATGTAGATACTGTATATTAATTGACTATAGTAAGTATGCCAGACTGGCAGGACAGGTCCTATAATGTGCAGAGTATCTTTCTGCAAATGTATAAAGAAGTTATGTTTTATTCTGAAAGTCTCATTTAGGCAAAAACTTCAGATTAAATAGATTACACAGGTGCTGGCATATCATTCATCACTTCCTTGAAGACTTAATGCTCATCAGACTCAAAAAGATAAAAATGTAGGAATTAAAAAAATAATGAAGGACAGAATGAAAGCTATTATTAAGCCATTATATGAGTCAGTCACACATTCACATTTCTATACTGTCTATACAGTTCTGATCCTTCCATCCTGCAGATAATAACAGAACTACCTCAGTGGTAGGAAGGGTGACAAAGAAGGTGGCAATAAAAAATTTACATTGAGAGGAGGAGAGACAGAGTCTAGGAGAGTTGTTTTTTTTCTTTTTTGACAGGGCAATTCATAGAATGTATGAATGATACAAGGATAATAAGTAGGAAATGGTAATTCACAGATTTTTAAAAACAAGGAATGGAGAATGTGCCACCCAATTGTCAGGTTGCAGATGGAAGAAGAGAAAGGAGTTTGTTTTTCACTCAAGCATAATTGTCAAACTGACTGGCACAGGTTAATGAGAAAGCCAAAAATATAAATAGAAAGAGATAGATGAATTCACAGTAGGAGATAGGTTCATCCATTTTTTTTTATACATGGGATAAATCTTTAATCTGCTTTTAGGGTGGCTATTTTGAGTTCAATAGACTTTTCCCTTGCTCCACTGTTCTTACATGAGGCAAAGCAGCAAATTTACAGGGGAAGATATGAGTTAATTGCCAGTGCTAGGTAAAGATCTCTTTTTTGTTAATAGTAATGCTATACCTCTAAAAATATTAAGTGTTCCTGATGCAGACAGGTTTAGGCCATTCCATCTTTCCACAATAAAAAAGGAGGTGTGGCCTACTCTGCAAGTTTCTGTGGTTTTAATCTTTGTAGTAAAGATATGATCATGTTTGATTTATGACCAATGTAGTAGTGCCAATAAATTTTCTACTTTTGGCTGCAGTTGCACTTCTAAAGAGAAGTTTGCCATCTTCTGCTTCTTTTTAGGTTAGAAAACCCTGTTGTGTTAAAAACTGTGTGGTAACAAGTGCTCTGTTCTCTGTAGCTTTCTTTAGGGCCTTGGCACAACAGAAGATGCTGTTAAAAGTACTTCTGTAGCTGTGAAAATGCACCTACACCATAGTTTCACTTATATTGAAGTGCAGTTTTTAAAAAAACACACTCTTGATATTATGATACAGAAAATATGACACAAGTCTGATTGAGGTTCAAAATGTGGATGTAATGTGAATTGTATGAATGAAAGTCGGTTTAGACTGATATTGTTACATTACAGTAAGAAATGCTTTATTTTATAAATATTAATATAGTTAGTATAGTTTATCAATATTAATGTAGTTACTTCACCAGACTTTGTAGTTTGAGGAAGATTTCAGGTCCAAGTCCTGTTCCAGAAATTGAGTGAAGCCACCAGAGCACCCTTCCTTTGTATACATAGGTGTGTCCATCCCCCTGCTCAGTGCATGCACTCATGTGTCCTTTGTAAAATGAGAGTTCATGTGATGTGTTTGGACATGCCTGAGATTTTTAGAAATGCTTTCCCAAACTATTGAGTCTGACTTGATGTGAATTATGGACATGGAAAAGCTTTGGGAAGCAGGCCTGATGAGAGTTTGCATATAAAAATGGGGAGATGAAAATTGTCTGATATTGCTGAGAGTCAAAGAATCATTAAGGTTGGAAAGCACCCCTAAGAAGGAGTCCAGCCTTTAATCCAGCACTACCATGTTTACCACTAAACACATCCCCAGGTGCCACTTCTGCCCTTTTTTTGAACACTTCCAGGAAGGGCAACTCAAAAATCCCACAACACTGTACCTGATTTTTTGTGATTGGGTGTGGGAGCTTCATTGTGGCCTCTGTTCTTTCAATCACTGCCTCTCCCATAAAATAAATCCTCAATATAGGATTTGCTGTTGGCACAGCTAGATGTCCCTTTGTCAGTATGGCAGGACATACAGGATGGTGGCTGGAACACAAGTGCTGTCATCACTGTTTGCTGATGACAAATCACCTTATTTACTAATCACAAATTCTGTTTGGTAGCACAGACAGGACATTTTCCCCTCAATGTAACTGCTCTTACCTCTCTGCAGGTTAAAGGCAGGTTGCTGGTTCTGCTTTGCTGCTGAGCTTTTTTAAGAAATGTTCTCTTTCCATCCCTACTTGATTCTGTTTAGAGCTCATAGCACAGAAATAGCATTTTCTTGCCAGGGTTTGATTTCCAGTGCTCCACATGAGAAGATAAATTTCACAACAAAAAACAGGGAAGGATCTGATTGCCTTGGCCTGGGATGGTCCTTTTGTCCTCCTGTTACTGATCTGTGATTCCTGTTGTACATCCTCTGGGGTTATTTGCACTGAAGTCTCTTTTCTCTGTTTGACAGTGTTAAGTATCATTTAAGTGTGTTTATTTTAAGGCCTCTACACAAGAGCTGTGAAAAAGAACCATCATCTAAATAAGAATCAGGGCCTGTAGTTTTGCTTTTGAAAAAAAAAAAAAAGTACTGGTGTTTATATGATGTAAGAGCAAAGGAATGGTACATAAATCTGGTTTAATATCTTGTGTGTTTTTTTTAAAGATTCATGCATCTATTTGGCCAGTCTCCAAGGGCAGATCCAGGCTTAGGCTGTCAAACAAATGGATTTTTAACACATTTCTGTGTAGTTAAATCTAGTTTAGATTTAGCTTAAACTTCAAAACGCTGGAGTACAGCAGGAAAAATTAATTAGGCTAACTTTGTATGCATGTACCTTTCACTGTGCCATCTTTAATGGCATCAAAATAAGCTCAGGAAAGCTTGTTTCTAAACATTTTTCTGTTACACATTCAGTTAGAAGAAATTCTCAGTTGTGTTGGTGTTTTGTATGTGAACTTTACAGGCATTTCACTACAGATTTTCTGTGTATTGGTCTTGCTTAGGTAAGACTGAGGTTCCAACAGGTTCTGTACATTAGTTTTTGCAATTAATTATTTCTTAGGCCTGCCTTTTGCAGAGAATATTTGTATTGCAGCTCATTGTGCAGAATTAGAAGACTGCAACAGAAAGGAGTTAACTTGTTCAAAATTCTTTAGCAATTTATTTACTTGTAAAAATATACCTATTTCTGGTTTTCCTTGGTGTTTTTCATGAATTGGTACCAACTTTTAACAGTGATACTTAGAGCTATTGGAAATACACCTTTGCTATAATCAAGATGGCTGTAGGAATATTCTAGTTTGAATCATACCCTTCTTGTTTTTCTTCCATTTGTAATTTCTCCCAGGTATTTATGTAAACTGTCAGACCAGGAGTTGCGGCAGAGCGCGGCGCGGAACATGGCAGATTTAATGTGGAGCACAGTGAAAGAACCCTTGGATACAGCCTTGTGTTTTGATAAAGAAAGTCTTGATCTTGCATTCAAATACTTCATGTCACCAACTCTGACAATGAGATTGGCTGGGCTGAGCCAAATAACAGTAAGAACTTTTTAAAAATACCAATTATTTTTGCAAAAAACGCTTCTTGTTGCGCTTTGTGATTTACAGGCTTGTTTGGGGTTTGTTGGTTTTTTTTTTTTAATGTGTGAGAGCAGCAGGATCCTCTTACATGCAGCTTTAGGAAATGACAGGCATGATGGGGAGGGTAGGATTTGCTGGGACTGTGTTCTGCACCATATGGAATGGGCTCACATTACCTGAACAATTCACGTGCTAAACAACACTCTCAGAACTGTGTTTTGTGACAGCTGTGTTGAAATGGAGCCTCTTGCCACAGCAATATTTATTGTTGAGAAAGGTTTTCAATCTGTTTGCATTTTTACCTTTGCAGCATCTTGACCCTGCTGCAATTAGCTGATGTTTGTATTGCACAAACCTCGTTTTCTGATGGTTAGTTCAGTCAGTTTTGAGAGAGAGAGCATTTCTGCATTCATTAACAGGAGGTTGAATTGAAGAGGTAAATACATACAGCATCAAAAAGAAAACAATTAAAACTAAAAAAAATCTCCATCTTTCCCATGGAAATACTCCACGTTACACCAGTCAAGATGTTGGGCATTCCTGATTTGTCACTGCTGTCTACAGCCATAGAGAAACAGTCCCACAGGAGGGCAAAAGTGAAGTTTTTTTATCCATCTGAGCTTGTCAGTTTTGTGTTTTCTAAACATACTTGGCCTTCTCTCTTATGATGATGTGGTGTCACTGAGTAGAAGTTTACTTAAACTTAATTTTGCTTCTCACTATAGTTATAGATAGAAGTACCTTCAATTAAATAAATGGCAATTTAAAGAGATCTATAAGTGCTTTTAATCAGATTATTGCTGGCTTTGAACCAAAGTAAATATTTATTTACATACAGGTGACTTACTAGGCTGTAAAAACAGCCTGTGAGCTACAACCACACAGCATAATTGATCTTAAAATCTATTTCCACTTTTGCATAGTTCCAATTACATTAAATTTCACTTCCTATAAATCCTTTCCTTTGGTTTTACACAATGCTCCCTGTTCAACTACCAGTGTGTGTCTTTTTGTGTATCCTTGCCAAAACAAAGTCTGAAAATAAGAATTCATCAGCTGCTGTATTTTTTCAGGCATCTAGCTCATTTAAGGGAGTGTGAAGTTGTGCTAAGTAGTTAAATGATTTTACCTGTTGTGATTGATAAATATTGCTGTAAAAATGAGAGTTTTAAAATAACAGACATGTATTACCAGAAGAAAAATTTTACAGTATTTTTAGATTAAAGCCAGTAGTTTTCAGCTTGTAAAAATGGAATAATTTAAGCTAATTGTATGCTAATAAGTTACTGAGTGTGGCTCTTTTAATGTAAATAGTCTTTAAAACTGCTCTGGAACACTGAGACAATTTAGTATTCTTTCTCATTGCAATCACAGAAAGTTTTATTGTTACCTTGATTCTCTTCCATTTCATCTCTAAGTCACCTGTTGAGGTGGTTCAGGTCCAAAATGCCTTCTCTCTCTACTATTCCCTCACAAATAGAATTTTATTTTCCTGTCCTTTGATGCCTGGGTTTGGAGATGAGCCCAGGGAGATGCTTTTAATGCTCAGCTTTCTTTGCTTGAAGCCTTTCTACCTTTGTGTCCTCCATACCTGACATTTTTGTGCTGCATCAGTTGTGTGCCTTTAGTTTCTTACCATGTTTCATTGATGGTAAAAAAATGAAAAAAAAAAAAGGATTTTATTCCCTCTGGCATTCAAGGAAAAACTTGAAGTGAAAAGCCTGTTAGGAAGTGAGGGAGAGCAAGGTATTGCAACACTCTGACATGTGCTTTGTCTTGTGCTGCTGTGGCAGAATTGTAAGAGTTTAGTTGAAGTCATTGTAAAAATTGTTTGCAAATCTCAGTATGAAAAACCAGTCTTTGTCAGAATTGCTTTGAAGAAGGATTTGGTGTGGGAAGTGCTGATCAATGGTGACCCTGGATGTAAAACTGGTGATAGGAACAGCTCAAGACTCTGTCACCCTTTGAAACTTTTCAAAATATTTTCATTTGGAGACAAAACTTTAGAAAAATCAGTGAGCTTCCACTGCATTCTCTGACCCAGCTCTCATTTCTACTCCTAAATTTGTTTCATTTGAAATTCTCTGTTAGTAACCAGTCTGTTAATAATTGTGTAGTCAGGCTCTCATGTCTCACCAATTTCAGTGCATGTTTTCCATTTTGTTTTTTCAAAATTGTTTTTCCCTCCTGAAAATTGTTGAGATTGGACACAAATAACTCTGTGTGTAAAGACTTGAGAAGATTAGTGAATTCACCTGAATTCCAGAGTGCATGTACTAGACTTGTTTCAAGAGAGTAAATATTTTGACAAAATACTGCAACGAGTTTAATTTTAACTTCAAAAATTCACATTACTGTGCCTTTTTTTTTTAAATATGATGCCAAATAAATTCTATTACATAATTTAAAATACTTTAAAAAGTGTTGTATGGATGTGAAGAATTGGATACAGAGCCATTGATGCTGAGGGAAGAAGTAGAAAAGAGATGTGTAACTTTTAACAGATATGTTTTTATTCCTCTGCAATATCTTAAATTTATGAGCTCGGACATGTTTGAAAACTTCATTTCTTGTAAAAATACGTGGTTTTTATTCTCTAATTTTGTCTAAACAACTTACTTAAAAACATACAAAGTTCTATAAAAATTGGTTGAATGTCACTAATACTATTTTGAAATATAAGAAAACCGCCTCATCAAATATTTGGATAAAATTGTAATTTTTTTTCTTCCTTTTTCTAACTATAGAATCAACTTCATACCTTCAATGATGTGTGTAATAATGAGTCATTAGTTTCAGACACAGAAACGTAAGTAGGAACCTTATTCTGAATACTTCAAGTGTTTTATATGATTGCACTTCTTCTCTGTTGTTGCTGTGGATTATACACAGTGGGGGAGCAGTGATAATCTGAGACATTTATTAGGAATATTCTAATCAGGGGGTTAATAAATGGTTTTAAATGGTTATGGTAAAATATTTCTAAATGTTTCTGGATTTTTTTTTTCTGTATTAAGATACAGAATCAAGGTAAGCTTTAGAAAAATGTAGCTACTGAAATAATAATGCACAATATTTCCATGGTTATATATCAATAAAAACCAGTTAATTCTTATCCAATTCATATCATTTTTGCCAGCTTCTCATTTCCCTGGATTATTTGTTTAACCAAGACTTTTATTGCCATCAGTGGCTCCCAACCTTGTTAGTTTTCTACCCATTATATTTCCAAAATCCTACCAAGTATGTGATGTGAGGCAATGCTATTGTTTTGGTTTTTTCTTCTAAGTCCTTATTTGCATAACTCAGGTGTGTTGAACAATTTTAAAAGGACTCACATAAATCTTCAAGAAGATTCACCTGTGGGATTGTATGGCAGCCAGGAAATGTATTCACTTCAGTAATAACTCTAAACTTAATGGTAGAAACTGTCAAGAATTTAAATTAAAAATATGTATTTTGGTAGTTGAAATTACTGTTCTTGTAAAATAACAGGCAAAATGTGTAAATTGTAGAATTTCACTCATAATATACTTTTAAAGTTTCTCTTGGGGGGTGATGTACTCTGTTGATGTTGGGGGCCACAGGCACATTAATTTATTAATGGGAAGTCTCTCACAGCAGCAGTGTCTTGCTTTTGCCTGAATACTTTTATTACAAATTTCATTTTAACACTTTTTGAAATCAGTGGTTCAGTCATGACCACAATTCTGGAGATTTCATGTCAGAAGCACCTTAGATATTTGAAGAGAAATTTCTGGGAATGTGTTGCTATTTTAAACTTAAAGACCCAGAATTTAGGGCACTTTTGGTTCCGTGGAGATGTGGAAATACCTTGGGAATAAGAAATAAATAGTAAATATTGCAGGAGGAGAACTTGTTGGCAGTGTGAGGCCAGCTGGGTGTTTCATACACTGTGCTCCCAGTTCTTGGTTGTGTGTTGTTACACTGGGACTGACAAACCTCAGATTTATCCAATCCTCTTTCCCTCACACTGAAAATCTGAAACAGAGGTTGTTTTTAGGTTGTAGTGATTGTGCCAGTGAAACCTAATACAAGGCTGTTTGATTTTCTGTGTCAAATGTAAAAAAGAGAAGTTAAGAATGTGGAAAAAGAGAAGAGTGGTTAAATTTCCCTGCAGAAGAGCAGATGTACTCTGCAAGAGCATCAGAGTTATTTTAAAGCTGAAGGAAATTGTCAAATTCTCCTTTGGGATATTACTTTCTTGGCAGGGGCATCTGTAAACAGGCTGTCATTTGAAAGGAATGCAGCATGAACAGAAAACCTTCTTTTCCACTTTTGTAGTATGTGATTTTTAAAAAAAACAGAATTCCAGTAGTTCTGGTGTTTTACCTGAAAGGTTGGTTGCAAATCAGTATCAAGCATTGCTGCTTATCTTCAGATATCTTGTGGAATCACTGATGTCTTCCAGCCAAATAATCAGAAAGGGCTGGAGCAGAAGGATGGGGAAAATGTCTCACTTCTCCAGTTTGTTCAGTACAAAGCTTCCCTCTCATTACAGACTCTGCTCATGAGAAATTTTTGGATGAAAAGGCACTTAGGGAGTTGGCAGTGACTGAATGAGCAGCAAAAGGAAAGCTTTTCATTCCTGTGTTCTTTCCTTAGCGGAGAAAGGAAGTTTGAAGTTTTATTTTGTACCTTTGTAGCCTCTGCAGATTTGCCAAAAGAAGATGTTCTACATTATGTCTGGTCATCCCCATTATATGTTTTGACTTTTCCAGATGCGTTTGGAACTGTCAACCTTTGGGATTTCTCCTTCTGTATCTTGATAAGGTGGGTTTGCGGGAGGTACCTTTAAAAAAAAAAAAAATCAGCTTTCAGTTAGTCCTGGCTCTTCTTTGTTCAGGATTGATATCAGGAGTTTTTAGCAAATATTTTGCAGCGGTAGCTTCCCACCTTTATCCTCAGCACGGCAGTTTTTCCATGGTAAGACAAGCTAAAGCATCTTCTGTCTAGGAAAACAGCAGATTTCACAAATTTTACTTGGAAGCAGCAGAAAGCTGAGACAGAGGGATCTGGTTTGTAGCTGTAGGTATTTGTGTGGCTTTTGAGATTTCATTTCCCTGCCTTCTCAAGGGTTGAGGCTTTGTGGTGACCGAGGACATGCATGGTCCAGATGTGGGCAATGTCTCAGCCACTCAACTTCATCATTCCCCTCAGAGATGGACTTCTAATTTAGCTGTTCCTGGCTCTAAAGATAGAGCCAAATTCTTTGCAATCTGAGGTACTGAGGAGTGTGAAATCTACTCAAGCTAAAAATAACAAGCCTGAACTGAAGAGTCTCAGAGTTTTTGAGTAAGTGATTCCTGCAACTGTTTCACTGATGTCACTTAGTGAAAAATGATGGTGCTTTTCAGGAAGTGAAAACTACTCTTTTTTTGGTGTTACTTGGACCACAAGAGGAAGAAGTGTTGGTCGTTTCTGTAGTGAGGACACTGTCAGCTTCTGGAAATACCACGTGTAAAGAGAGATTTTGTTTTGCTCTTCACTTGGCGTGCAGCCAAGTATTCAGGTTTCAGGTTGACGCTGAGGCAACTTCCTGACTCGTTTAAAAACCTTGATTACCCTCCCTTGAAAAGCTTCCTACAGAGCAACTTCAGGTGTCCAAAATTCCTTTCACCTGTGAACAGAAAGATCTGGATCATTTCTTCTCCTTTCTTTCCCTCTCTTTCCTTATTTATTGAGATATACTGAACTGCAGGTTCTGTGTTGCTTTTTCCCTTCACTGCAGTTTCTTACCTTACATTAACTCTTGCTTTCTCAGTTTTTGTCTAAGCTTACTGGCTTACTATTTAAACACCTCTTCTCTCTATCTACCAAATTCCAGGCATCTTTTCAGATTTTCTCAGAAAAAGAAAAGTGAATTTTTTCACTCAGCTCGCTAATGTTTCTTTCTCGTGGCCCACACAGCAGTTAAACAAATATTCCAGATGATGTCAGAGTGGTGGTTTCAGAGCCTGCAGAGCATCAAAGAGGAAAATTTGTGCTCAGAAGCAAAAACATGTGCTTGAATGTGTGTTGGGAAGGTGCCTTCTGTATCCTCTTTGCATTTCTGATCCTAAATAGTTGAGATCAGGGTTTCACATCTGTTGTTGTGTTGTAGATCCTATTTCAGTGATGCTGTCAAGAGGTGTTTGTGTTCCTCCCTTGCAAGCTGCCAGTTACAGAGCTGCATTTTTGCATTGGAGCTTTTATATTCTGTTTTTCAGTGATGTTGTGGACTCACTGTTGTATTTCATCCAGCTCTGAGCTGGTGTGTTTTTGTAGCTTCGTGGGGAATTGAGTGGTTGAATAAATAAGGTTTTCTTTGAGGGGGGTTACTTTGCTGTGGGATTTGTTCCTGGATTTGGGTCATCATGTGGGTACCAAGCCTTAGATTAAAATGTTTCCAGGACTTTAACCCAGTCCTTTCATAGAGAGGTGTTCTTTGACCTACCAGGAAAATGCATGAAATGGAGGATAAGAATGAACAAAATTCAGTGCAGTTCCAAACATTGAGTTATATCACCAGCTGCACAGTTCCCCTTCTCTTCCTTCCAGTCTCATGGAATGCCTGGGGAAACTCATGTCAAAAGTGCTTCAATTTCATTTCTTGGAAGTAAACCAGGTTTTTTTGACAGACATGAGTTATCAGTGAACTCACATTAAAAATTCTAGGGAGAAATGGATTAAGTGTTATGTGCATTTCCAGTGTGAGAGAGATTTAGAGACAATTAAACCAGAGTAGCTGCTACCTTTGCCTTTTTATTCTCTTCTCCTCCCTCAGCCACAACACAGAGCCATAGAGAGTATCAAGTTCTTTAAATGACTTTTTATATTGCTATCCAATTATTAAATCCATGAAAAACAGCTAATACATGTTACTCCCAAGGTGAATTTTCTTACTCCTGAAGCCTGTCCAATTTGGATATCTAATTTGTGAAACCATTCCTTGGGCTGCTACTTTCATGTGAGAGGGAAAAGCACATCTATGCTTTAATCATAATGCATGATTTTCACTCTCACCATTTCCTTTAATACAAAAGAGTAAATTTTTTCAGGAAAACCTTTGCTGAAATGGAAGTATTCAGGAAAGAAGACAGACACCCTTAATTTACACTGAAATTAGCTTTTTTGGTGAATCCTTGAATCTGACATTGTAAATATGTTCCTTAGTAAATCAGAGAACAAAACACTTTGTGGGAGTAATAACTTGATCATTTTAAAAGGTTCTGATTGCTGTGCCCTCAGCCAAATTTTCTGGGAGGAACAGCTCTCTCTGGGAAGCACAAGGGCTTCATTCTGCCTTGCACAAGGGTCCTCTTGTTTTTTGTCATCCTCAACAAATCCATATCAAATGCACATTTACCTTCAGAAATCTGAGATGTTGTTTTACCAGAGTTGAGCTCACCAGAAGGATAAAGAAAAAAAAAAAAAAAGGAAATCATCCATTAAAAAAGGCATTCCTTCAGAAGAATTATCTGTGGTTTTTCAGAGTAAACATGGTGTGAATTAGAGACAGAGAACTACCATGGTAATTTAATAAAAAGTGAAGGAACTTGCTCTAGAGGAGAGCTTTTGTTCTTTCCTTTGGAATGGTTAAAATGCAACTTATGACTGGATACAAGCCTAATGGATATTGTGCCATGAGCAGGAGGGTTTGGATAAAGAGATCCCATGAGGAATGTGTCTTTTCATACTGGCATTGCCAGCGAGCCTAGCAGTGATTATTTATCTGGGATTCCTTCTCATAGCTACAGGTTGAATAATTCAGATACAAGAAGAAAGGAAAGGTCTTTCTTCAGACTTGGTTAGAAAATCCAAGCCCTGGCTGAATCAGAAATGTGCAGCATGTGCCAAAGTTTGATTTGGGTGTGCATATTTTGTGTGTTGGGGATAGTTGGGGTTTGGTTTTGAAATGAGGCTGTGGGAAGTTAAGACATCTTGGATTCATGGAACAGATGTAGCTTATCTTTTCAATCCCTCTTTCAGCAGATCCTCTGTCAAACTGACTTCACAGTGTGAAACTCATTTATTGATAAGCCATAAATGATAACTGTTGACAAACTTTTGTACTTTGCAGGCCAGTCATTACTTAAATGTTATGGGACATGATCTTTGAACAACGTGAGAATATTTGATTTCAGTTGTCCTGGAATTAGAAGAGAACAGTGTAGAAATGATGTGGAGTAACAAACTTTGCTCCTTGAGCTCAACCATGAGGATCAGGCATTTCAAAACAATTGAAGCACTGGCAGCATGCCCCTGAGTAGTGAATCCTGTTTGGAAAACCTACAAAGGCAATCTCTTTTTACCTAGAGAATCTTGATTCCTTCTTGAGGATGATAAAGATTGGCAATGCTGGATTTTTAATAGTGACCATGAATGGGACATGGGGAGAAGTGGTAAAAATAACTCTTCCTCAAGTCCTCTAAGGCACCCCCTCCCTCCATCCCCTGTTCCCTGTGAAACAGAGCACTGTTATTCCAGGGCCATTTAAACCAAAAACTGGGCTTTAAATACTCTGATGTCCTGGAATTGCTTCTGGTGCCAAAATCAGGGTAAACAAACATTTGCCTGAAGAGAAGCACTGCCCTTTCCAGACAGGGCAGTGCTTTGTGGAAGTTGAGCTTTTGTTTTGGAAAACTCAATTTCCTTGTCCTGCTCAGTTGGAATATTTGCTTAAGGAATGGCAGTGGGTAAAGTTCCCTGTTGGTATGGATGAGCAGGATGAGAATTTGGGAGTATCTGTGTGCTGCATGTGTGTAAATATGATCATGGTGAACACAGTTCAGGAGAGTTGCTATTTGTGTAACAGAATCTAAAAATATATCCATGGCTTCCTTAAGAAAATAATTTCTATCACTCCCACCTCTAGCTGCATTTCAATACTTCTGGGATTTCATTATAAACTTGGATTAAATAGCAGAGTCAAAATCTTACCTGTGAGGTCTTTGGAATTATTTGCACATGGTCTGTTGAACATTAACTAATAAAATTAGTAAAATTATTGGTTATGCTTGCTGGTGATCCAGAGGGGAAATGTTGATATTTATTGCCATTAATCTTCCAGCTATAGAAAAAAAAAAAAAAAGGAAATAATTTGCTTCCTGCTTGGAAAAATGAGCATTGACTATGGTTTGTGTTCAGAAGGTTTTTGTGCCCTCACTACAACTGCAGATATCAACTTGCAGGATGTGCTGTTCTAGAGAAGAGCACAGAGTAAATATTACAGGCAGATCATTTGATGTTTCCACTCTCTTTCCATCTCCAGGTCAATTGCAAAAGAACTTGCAGACTGGCTTATCAGCAACAATGTAGTTGAGCACATTTTTGGACCAAATTTACATATAGAGGTTTGTATTCAATCATTATTAATTTGGTATTAACATGGAGCAATAACTTGTTCTAGTAAATCTTTCCTCGCTGTGTTCTCACTTTGCAGATCATCAAACAGTGCCAAGTGATTCTGAATTTTCTTGCAGCTGAAGGGAGACTTAGTACTCAACATATAGACTGTATTTGGGCTGCTGCACAGGTATATACTGAATTTTTATAATTGCAGGAGTGATAAAAAAAAAAAAAAAAAAAAAAAAAAAAAAAAAAAAAAAGTTGATTCTGTTTCTCATTCTTAAAGTTGAGATTTTTGCTTTTGCTTGGCTGTCTGAGTGTTTTGCTGACCAAAATGTCAGGTTAGGGAACTGCCACAATTACTGGGGTTTTGATTAGATGCAAAGAATCACCCTGGCTGCTTTTATACAAGGGAAGAAATGAATTTGTACAGCAAGGACAGAGTGTTTTCACTGAGAATGGGGATGAGGGTTGTAGGCTAGTTGCAATATTTTTACTATTGTGCTAAATTGCCTTGCTCCTGTGTGTTGTAGCTTCCATTTCTGGTACTCCTGGTGGGAACAATCAGGTGAAAATTGTGGCAGTCAAGTTTACAGCTGTGCTCCTCTGCTGCTGTTCAAATCTATAGAAGACACTGAAATTTTATTTTTTGCTTGCTAAAGCTGGAAACTGATGGGCTTTTTGCCTTCAGAAAGATTTATTTGTGTGCTACTTTTAATAGGTCACTGTGCTTGTTATTTTAGGTTGTGGCATTTTTTATTTAGGGGATTTGAATACAATAGGCATGAGCAGGCCTAGGGAACACTCTGTTATAACAGGTTAGAATTTAAAGAGAGTTTTTTATGTGTTCAATATTTCTTTGTCATTTATTTCAATCAAATAGTACTGAACACACATTCTGAATCCAGTGTGGTCCATTGTCATTAAAACATACAGCTGGAATGTTAATTAAATGCTCATTGGAACAGCATTTGCTCCAACATTTTTCTGTGTCAGAGTAATTAATAATTACTTGTTTCACACTACATTTTAAAACAATATATTCACTTCCTTGATGTTTCCACACAGTATCTCACACACTGTTAGACCTTTGGATTTTTAAAATATATTTTATACTGCTTTAGGAATAACATAATTACCTAATTTTGATAATATTTTAGTTTCTTTTTTTTAAGTGTTCATTTTGACATAGTGCTATTTTCAAAATATGTTTCATATCAGAATTAAGCATATCCTGATTACTTCTAAATCTCTAACATTGTTTAAAAGGCTGACACATTTAGACTGAAAGAATAGATGACCTTAGAGTGTATTTTCCACTTTTTAAATGAGTTTTTAGACAAAAGTTCATCTTCACTAAATGGAAGTTATCTCAAGATGTTTAAATGCATCTTTGTATAGAACCCACATGATTTCATTTCACTGTGAACCCTGTGAAAGTTGGCCTGTATACAGTAAATTGCTGACACAGATATTTTAATGCCAAGAAGGCAAAATAAATCATAAAAAAACCCTTTTGAGGTGTAAGTGTGATAACCAACGTGAGAATTTTTTTTTCTGGAAGTTTCCTGTTGCCATTATTTTACTTTTTGAATAACAACATCCGTACAAACCTAATGAAACTCTTTTAAGTGACTGTGAAAAGCAGCATTTAACCAAAGAGGAATCATCCAGGAGCACTGTCACTTTCATGTGGAAATAGAGTAGTTAGCTGAACACATTGTCATATTTTTTGACATCCATCACTGGAAAGACAAAAGAATTCTTTATAATCCTCACACAGTCTATTCCTGAGTAGTCTTTATTTGTATTTACCACTGCTAATAAGGTAATCATTGCAAATACTGCTTCCCTCAAGATTTAGCATATAAACTGATAATTTAGAGGTTGTATTTAAGTTCAAATACAGAAGAAACTTCCAGTTCTTCTTTCCACCTGATCTCTCAGAACTAGACCTAAGGAAGGAACTGTTGCATTTGATTAGTATGTTTGCAGGCTTTACAGTGTCAAAATTGCAAATCTGCTGGAGTTTGAAATTATTTGACAACTGCTTCCTGAGAATTTGTACAAATATGTTGATTTGCTGCAATATTCAATTTATTTGTTTATTCTGCTGTTCTCGTTGCCTTCTCTGTTTTTACCTTGTAGCTGAAGCATTGCAGTCGTTACATACACGACTTGTTTCCTTCTTTGATCAAAAACTTGGACCCTGTCCCACTCAGACACCTTCTTAACCTTGTCTCAACTCTTCATCCCAGTGCTCACACTGAACAGGTAAAGACAAGGCCAGCAACATCACTGGCATGAGAAAGCAGTTAAATGAGAGTGTTAAACAACCATGATGGATTTGTCTCCCTAAAGGAATATTTGCTAATGCAGAAAGGAGGAGGGGGACTCTATGAGTAAAGTTGTCATGTTTCTTTAATTACACCTTTCCTGGCTTTTGAAGGATAAGTTTTAGAGATTTTCAAAGACTGCATAACCACTGATGGAAGATTTTAACTTCCTGCCTGAAGTTAGAATGTGTTTCACACAGCATTATTTAGTTGATTTGTTTATTTTGATGAGTTTATTTTGGTGAGCTGTAGTATTAACATAGATAATAATGAGCAGTGGATCTTTATATCCAAAATCTGCTTCTTAATGGGACTTTTCCCTGGTTTTCTTTCCAGACCTTGTATTTGGCATCCATGCTGATCAAAGCCCTGTGGAATAATGCACTGGCAGCTAAGGCTCAGCTGTCAAAACAAAGCTCCTTTGCATCTTTACTGAGTACCAACCTGCCCATGGGAAACAAAAAAGGTGCGTGGTTTTCTAGTAGATCAGGAGTTAAATTTGGAATTTTCACAGTCTCCATGTTGAGTTTGGACAAAAAGCAGGTATAGAACATTTTCCTTTAAGTATTTTTAAAAAGTGTCATGCTGGTATATTTTTCCAGCAGAACTTGAGGCTGTAGATGAAAGCATGAGAAGTCTGTGAGTGCTTTTGGAAAGCTTTGTGTTTCAGATCCATTCTGTTTGTATAGCTAGAGTAGTCTGTATTTTTCTTTTTTCTTTTTAATTCAGAAAACAATCTGTAACTGTTCTTGTTCTGTAACTCAATAGCTACACAAAATCTTATAAAAGCTTACTTTTTATCTAGTTTTTGGTATTACATACTGTTTCTGATTTGGTGATTTTTTTTTTTTTACCTGACTCTGTATTTCCCCACAGTCAGCACTAAAGGTGCTGCCAAGCCATTTTACTGTAGTTTCCCTTTCTCTTCATGATTTTCATAAAAACTGCTGTATTTACCTATCATAGACAACTATATGCTGACAAAATGATTTTTAGTCACTAATTTTTCCATCCTGCTTTTTTCTTTCAGAAGAAGAGGAGCTCAGAAGAGCAGCCCCTTCCCCTTGTAAGTATAGTTTTAGTTGTACACCACAATGTGGCTCAATTGATTCTGAATTTGGAACAGAATTAAATTTGAAATTCTGTTCTTATGAGAAATCAAATGAAATGATGTTTTGAGTAGAATCTAGGAAATCTGTATAACTATGGCAAGAAGAGGCATCAAAATATAAACTTTGTAAATGCTCAATGTTCTAAACAAAATTTTTAGTGTTTAGGTACACTTTAAGTTATATCCCTGTTTGCTGGAAGAATACTCTCCATATTTGAGGCAGATTTATGCAATGCTGTTACATTCTAGTAATTACCTGTCAGAGAGTAAGTGGGAGATGTGGTTTTGAATTAGGGTCACCAGCAGCAAGCCCTCAAAGCAGTGACAACAGTGACACCCATCAGAGTGGAGGCAGTGACATTGAAATGGAGGAGCAGCTGATTAACAGAACAAAACACGTCCAGCAGCGACTTTCGGACACAGAGGTGAGAGTGCAAGTCTGAGTCTGGGAATTTTGTTCCTGAGTTGCCTGTTATTAGCTATAAAAATGATGTTTTATCTGTACTTGTTTGAAAACCACCTCAGCCAAATGTATTCCTGCATTTAAATTGTGTTTTAGTTAGGTTAATCTCTTAGTAATGGACAGCAAGGTGTTGTTTTTGTGTCACACCGGGGCTCTGTGCACACGCAAAGTCTGCACATACACCCTGTTAGCAACAAGGTAATGCAAAAAATCAATTATTAAATCTGAATCTTGCTTGGAGCATTTTGTCATCAGCAACCAAATTGAGAAGGAACGAATGAAAACTTGTAGATGTGACACATTTCCTCCTAAAGGAAGAATGATGTTTGAATGACGATAATGATGGTATTAATTATGTATTTCCAGTGGTGCTTTATTTTTCCACCAATCCTAAAAAAAACCCTGAAATAATTTCAGGAATCCATGCAAGGAAGCTCTGATGAGACAGCCAACAGTGGTGAGGATGGCAGCAGTGGGCCTGGGAGCAGCAGTGGCCACAGTGATGGCTCCAGCAACGAGGCCAACTCCAGTCACGCCAGCCAGTCGGCCGGCAGCCCCGGCAGCGAGGTGCAGTCGGAGGACATCGCGGATATCGAGGCTCTCAAAGAGGAGGACGACGAAGAGGAAGAAGACAGGAGTCACAATGCCCAGAAAAGCAGCAGGAGCTCAGATCTACGAGGCAGAAAACTGGAATCACAAGCAGGCATTTGCCTGGGGGATGCCCCGGGGGCGGCAGAGAGGAGCGGTGCCAGTAACGGGGCGGGCAAGGAGCACGTTTTTAACACGGACGCCGTGCCGCCCGTGGACAATCGCATCCGCATGCTCGATGCTTGCTCCCATGCTGAGGATGCAGAGCACGACATGGCAGGGGAAATGAGCACTGCCCACATTTCACAAGGCTCTCAAGATTCTTGTATCACTCACACAGGGGACTTCCTTGGGGAAACCATTGGGAATGAATTATTTAACTGTCGGCAGTTCATTGGGCCCCAGCACCACCACCACCATCATCACCACCACCATCACCACGATGGGTAGGTAGCTTGGCATTTCTTCTGACTCCTGCCATTGTAATGGGTTAGTTGCACTACTTAGTTAGTGGCTTGTCTTCATTTTCTTTTGCCTTTACTTAGAGTCAGGATTAAAAACACAAAGGAGATGGATTTCTGGTTCAAATTTGGTTGTTTATTGAATCTTATTTATAGTATAGAGTGTTCTTGCAGTACTCACCAGCTAAAAGCGAGCAAAGTGGAGGCAAATCTAGTTGGTTACAGTCCAATAAAGAGTTAACACCTATATTAGTTACACTTTTGACCCTATAACCAAACTGTGACCTGTGACCCCCAGTCCAGCACTAACTATCCAACCAAAAACTACTACCTGAAAGCATGAAGAAGAAGGAAGAAGACAAAGAGACAATAGCCAAGAACATCCATCTTGTTCCACACCTATTACTATATTCTAAAGCCTCAAATTCACATCCCTTCACCATGTGAAATCACTACTTCTATTCTAACTACACTCCCATGATTCTAACTGCATCACTCAAATTTGGAAGCCTTCTCCAAGGCCTCGAGTCAAAAGCAGTGTTCTCCAGGGGGTCAGTGTCAGAAAGCACAGAAAGTTCAAAACTCCCAGGCTTCTGGGTTCCAGCATTCCATAACAGAAGTAAAAGTGATAGCAAAATCCTCCATTTGGGCAGGAATTATGGACATTTTGCTGTAGCTCAGGAAAATTTTGTCTCACAGAGATGATAGTTATCGCATACAGTTGCACAGATATGATTTGTTAACATCTGATTAAAGATTTCTCTGAAGTTTTGGTATTGAATAAATAAGACAGCATTTAAGAAAATGCTAAAAATGTTTTGGAAAGTGCTGCATTTAGTTAACATTAAGAAGCCAACTCAGTCATCATGCTAGTGAGACCTTCAGTTAACTTACCTGTAATTGTTTCTCCAATTCATACAAGGGCTGCTGTTCAAAGAGATGATTCATCCTGACTTTAGCTTGAGGGAGATGTCTGCTCACTTGTAGTCTGCTATAAACAACTTCCTCTTTGATATTGTCCATTCTGATATTCTTCTTTTACAGGCATATGGTTGATGATATGCTTAGTGCAGATGATGTCAGCTGCAGTAGTTCTCAAGTCAGTGCAAAATCAGAGAAAAACATGGCAGATTTTGATGGGGAAGAGTCTGGCTGTGAAGAAGAGCTTGTACAGATTAATTCCCATGCTGAGCTGACATCTCATCTTCAGCAGCACCTCCCAAACCTGGCCTCTATCTATCATGAACATCTGAGTCAAGGTAAGAGTGATGAAAGAAAAACTGAAAAACTTCCTTTGTCATTTTGAATTAGTCTCCAGTAATTAAAATAATGAAGTTATTTTAACCATTTATTTGTCTGAAGAAACCATGACTGCTGAGAACTTAATGTTACTCCAAGAGATTAATTTCTGTATCTGTATTCATTTGTCAACACAGAAACATTCATTTGTGTTTAGCTGTGTTTCAGTTGTGTTTATCTTTTTAAATCCCCCACCTTCCCATTTCCTCTGGAGCTTTGAATGCAAGTTAAAACAAATAAAAGCACAAAAGAACCTAGTAAGTGTTTTTTTCTAATGGGCTGTTTAAGTGTAAAGAAAGGTTTTCCTCTCTGAAACCTTCTGCAGTTTTTTTTGCTGGTGGGTGCACATTACTATGATTTTTTACCTTTGACATAATAAATTAACCTATAAGTGAATTAACCATAATGGGCTCCAGAGAAGATAATTCTGGGAAAATGACTTAAAATACGACTTGATACTTTTGGGATTTTGCTGTAAAGGGCATTTTATGCTATTTCATCTTACACTGCCAAATCTTCTGGTTTACTTCAGGGTGCAATTTAAGATGCTCCTAAAACACTTCTCAAGAATTATATCATCTTGCCATATGCTATTTTGGCAGCTTTATTTTCTTTTTTGCCCTCTTCTTAAACATAATGGAGAGCAGGGTTGGTGAAGGGTTCATGTTTTTCTTTACTGACCTGCAAGAACCAAATTTTCTGTCATTCAGCAGACAGCAAACCCAGTGCTGTTTTTATATTTCCCTGAAGTGATTGAATAAGAAGTTTTTATGATAATAATTCTAGCCTGACATTGAAAATCTGAATTTTTTTTCTACACTGCAGAGTTGAATAAACTATTAAAAACTTCATAAATCTATAAATCAGCATTTTTTTCCCAGTATTTTCCCCAGATACTACTTGTCTAACTGAAGATTCAAATTACTGGTTGAGCATGAGGCCTTCAGTGCAGTTTATTTTTGACACCCCTAGTTTTGCATGTGCAAATAATTACAGTGTTCTGTGTGCAGTCTGAGTTTTCTACTTGACTTTGCTGTTCCATGCAAATAGCATTAAATAGGAGATGAATGAATGGTGCCAGCTGTGGGCACAGAGTGGAAAGAAAATGTCTATCAGTGTTTATGAAAACATGAGGAGTTTCTAAAGTCCTGCACTTTGATGTTGTAGCACATGGAAAAATGGTGTTTGTTTTCCCTGGGTTTTAGTTGGATGGAGGGAATCCTGTAGTAGGAGAGGAATTTATTGAAATGAGCTCCTTCCCTGTGTTCCAGCCATGGTGGTTATGGAGATAACTCCCTTTGGACCATGGCATCACAGAAAGGCTTAAGAAATATATTAATTACAATATGAATTAAATTAAAAAGCAGTTGCATCTGCAGTTCTTCTGCAGTGCTGTTTTTAATTGCACTTTGCCATTAGCCAAAAGCAGTGTCAATATTGGCCCAACTGCCCTGTTGGATTCTGGTGTGGTCTTTCAAGAACCCATACATGAAAAAAGGCTGCAATTACAGTGTTGTTGCACTTTGAAATAGCCAAGTTAACAAATAAAACATGTTGTTGTTTGTGCACTTAGGGAATAATGTTCAATTCAGATGGTTCCTTCTCTTTGTTCACTAATGGCCTTTATATTTTGTGCAGGACCAGCAGTTCACAAACATCAGTACAACAGCAATGCAGTGACTGACATTAATTTGGATAATGTTTGTAAGAAAGGAAATACCCTGCTCTGGGATCTGGTCCAGGATGAAGATGCAGTGAGTCAAATACCAGAAAACACTATTTTTAAAAAAGAAAAGAAATACACAATGTTAATTGACCTTTCTTTTTACTTGCTGTAGATTCATCTCTCTGAAGGGTTAATAAATGAGGCAGAGAAGCTGCTCTGTTCTTTAGTGTGCTGGTTCACTGACAGACAGATTCGAATGAGATTTATTGAAGGCTGCTTAGAAAATTTAGCAAACAACAGGTAACTTCAATCATAAATTATCTGTTTAAGTATCTTATTTTTTGCAACATACCAGAAATCCAAGTGGGCTATAACAGTTAGTTCATTTTACAGGAACACAAACTAGGCAAAAGCAAAAGAATAAAAATAGTTTCTGAAGTGTTGTGGAGGTTTCTGATGCTCCATTTCTTTTTGTTGTAATGTTCTGAATTTCTCATTTTGTTGCATTTGTCTGCTCTCCCTTGTGCCAGAGGTTATTGCTTTCCTGCCTTTGGTAAAATCTAGTCTGCCCATGGCAGGGGGTGAATGAGGTGATTTTTCAAGTCCCTTCCAACCCAAATCACTCAGTGATTTACAGCACTTTCCTTTAGTGCCTTCCTTTGGTTTGCTCACAGAACTTGAGCTTCTCAAAGGAATTTTTCAATCATTTCAGGTTTGTAACAATCACATGTTGTCATTGTTTCTCTCTCTCTCTTAGATCTGTAGTAGTTTCACTTCGACTTCTTCCCAAACTATTTGGAACATTTCAACAATTTGGGAGCAGCTATGATACACATTGGATAACAATGTAAGTAGGTCCCTGTCCCAACAATGCTGGCATTTAGGGAGCTCTTTGGTGTATAAAAACCTTTGAGAATTGAAGATTAATACAGAGTACAGCTTAGAACAAACCATGTAACTGCCTGGTGTAACTGGAGAATGGACTGACAGAACTTCTGAAAGGTGACAGTGGTTATCAGCAATTTTTCTTGGCCTTTTTGACATGACATTTAAACATATGGCCAGTGTTTAGTCATTAAGTCAAAAGTATAAATAATACAATGTTAGCTTTTAATTAAATAGTTAGGCCTTAAAAGACCTTGTAACAAACAAGATACAGCTCTATTTTATCATTTTTAACTTATTAGCTAAAAGTACTGTAAAACTCACTATACTGTAAATAAAAATTAATAAGCAACAAAAATACTGTCTTGTACTTCAATCTCAACTCTATCTTAAAACAATAATAAAAAAAAGAAGTTAGCCAATAATATTGAGTTAGACTTTTTCTGAATTAGGGCCTTTAGGAATGGTTTTCATGGGCTCAAAAGGGAGTGTTCTGTCAGTCCTGTGTCTGAAAAATAACATTAGGAAACCTTAAGGATTGCAAGGAAGAAGAGAGTACAGTACAACTGCTGAATTCATGGTAGATGAAAAATTGAATATTTACTTTGGGGTTATGTGTGTGTCATTTTCCTGTAACAGCTGTCTGCTTTTCTCATCTTTTTAAGCAAACCATAATACTTTCTGTCCTTTAAATTGTCACAGGTGGGCAGAAAAAGAACTAAATATGATGAAACTTTTCTTTGATAATTTGGTACACTACATCCAGGCAGTGAGGGAGGGACGACACAAGCACGCACTGTAAGTACCCAGCTGTCTTGGAGTGTTTGATATTTTCTGGTTTTAACCATTTCTACTTTCTCCTGTTGCTGCTGATGTAAGTAAATACTTTCTATAGGGACACTTACTCCTTAGGGAATCTGTAAAAATATTTTAAATAGCTCCTTTTTCTTAAAAATCCTTCCAACTCTTGTCATTTTTTGTTAGACATCATGTTGGACGTTTGTGTGCAAATAAAACATGAAGGTTTTGATATTCAAGTTAATGTAAAGTGATTTCATATTCTAGAACTATTCAAATGTTTTAGTTTTAAAATTTGTCATTAGCCTTTGCATAATTTTTTTGTTTGAATACATCCATCTGCACTTTCTAATCTGTGTGATTAAAATCAGGTGTATATAAACAAGCAATATAATTTCCAGCTCCTCAATCCTAGAGGAAGAGACTGTTCATGTTTTGACAGATGTCAAAGTCAATATGGGCACCCACATCTGAAAAATGTTGCTATTTATGGGTCCAATTTAACTTCTTTAAAGCTAACTTCACCCTTTATATTAATGTTGCTTTTGTGAAGAATTACTTAGGAAGGTGGGATGCTTTAAATTCAGGTAAAATGAGAAATTGTTCTGCTCCTCTTACCATCAAGCTTTTACTGTATAAATAAAAATGAAGGCACTGTTTTTATATAAGTTATGAAAATATTTTTATAAAGAATACGTATCATTTGGAATTGGAAATTCAGAGTGGAAATAGCAGCATTTCGCAGCTTAGGGGAAAAAATAAGGTAGATCCTGCAAGGTGACAAAATTATACAATTGAGTTGGACTGTGAGACAGAAAACCCACTCCTATCCCCCTTCTCAATTCCCAGCAAAAAAAGGACTTTATCTAGTGACAGCTATTGTGTCATTCTGCTGTTTGGGGTGGGTCTGCAACATCTTCAGCTGGGGTTTGAGCCATACACTGAACTAGAAATTCAGAAAGAAACTTGGCACATGGATGAGTAGGGCAGAAGTTATGGCAATAAAGAACAAAACAAACTTCCATTTTTTGTACAAATTTTTATTTAGATACAGCCACAGTGCAGAGGTTCAGGTTCGTCTTCAGTTCCTGACATGTGTGTTTTCAACTCTGGGATCTCCAGATCACTTCAGTGAGTATTTGAGGTTATTTTGCCACAGAAGCACCCCCAGAGTATGGCAAAAATACTTCTTAGTAATCCATGTCAGCTTAATATGTTATTTTAAACATATAATTTAAAATAATCTCTGAGACAGTTTCGAAAGAAGGAAGATTTTCTGGCAAAAGCATAGAACCAACATTGGAGTTCAAATTCTGTTGCAGTTCTGTGAGAACAAATTTTCATGTTCTCTATGCTGCAGTTTTTCTAAATAATGGGATTATTTTCTATATATATAGTTTCTATATATAAAATTGCTAAGGGAAGATAATACATTATGTACTTATGGGCTTTGGTTTGTGTCCATAATGTTCCCAGAGATCTTTTACTGGAGTGCTATATTCCAAAAAGAAATAATTCTTTTTATTTTAATACTGTCAGAAATTAATTTTCCTTATGAAGAAAGAAATTACTCTTTTTACAATTGATATTTGGGTGGTCTCACTATAGGTAGTCAAATTATCATGGTGCATTTACATGCTGTCACCTGACAGAAACATTTTGATTTTTCTGTATATTCTTGGGTTTTATGGAATATTTGGTGTTATAAAGGAGTAGTTTAAAAATACTTCCTTAATTGTAGGGTTGAGTTTAGAGCAAGTGGACATCCTGTGGCACTGTTTAGTAGAAGATTCTGAATGTTATGATGATGCACTACACTGGTTCTTGAATCAAGTCCGGAGTAAAGACCAGCATGCCATGGGCATGGAGACTTACAAGCATCTTTTTTTGGAAAAGGTATGGACAGACTTAATTGCAGCCTTATAATTCCAATCAGAATGTTTCATTCCATATCAACACTGTTTAGTATATAAATTGTTTCTATGGAAATCATCTCTTCAGTAGTCCAGGAGGGCTCTGCTTGTCATGCAATGGTTTTTGTGTGCTTGGAGCCAGGAGGGAAATGGATTAATGGGAGTTATTTTCATACTACAATTTACCTGAGTGCTTTTTTCACAAATAGCTCATATGTTCTATATGCAGCTGTATAGCACTTTATTTTAATTTGGAAAAAAAAAAAAAACAGCACAAAACTATAGTTTTCTTTAAGCTCTACAGCTCAGCCTGACTGAAAAATGGACTTTTTTTTTTTGGGAGGGGCCAGTAAGTATCAGCAATACAGCCACTGAAGAGACAAACATGCAGAGCTTTCTCCAAAGGTTTCCATCCATCTTATTTTGACAAATGACATTACAAAATGGATAGACTGTGCAATAATTAATGTGGTATAGTTCTTTCCCAAGGTTACACAGGTTTTTGTCTAGTTTTGCACGTGTAAGTTTTTTTTGATGGGATCACATGCTAACAAATTCTCCTGCTGTTGAAATCACTTTTTCTCCCCTCTGCATTGTTCAAATCAGTGGTGAACTGTTTAAACCAATTATAGTTGATTTTTTTATTGTATCTAAAACTCAAGGTAAGATCTTTTTCAAGAACAAATCTATTTGATCTATTACATTTGAATGTGATTAATAATAACAGTGATTAGTAATAACAGTGCTAGTGAAATAAATTGCTCTCTGTTCCAGCACTGACATTTTTTTGCATTTGTTTAGATGCCACAGCTAAAACCTGAAACTATCAGTATGACTGGCCTGAACCTCTTCCAGCATTTGTGTAATTTGGCTCGACTGGCTACGAGTGCTTATGATGGTGGCTCCAACTCCGAGGTGAGCCTGGATTCTGTCTCTTCTTTTTCTTCTCTCTGGCACGTGTGGATTTTGTCTCTCAAGGCAAAGATAGGAAACCACAAAAAAGTGATACCTGTTGCCTGCATCTCTTTGTGCACTTTTAATATTTTATCATAACTGAGCTGTATCCAACCTTGAGTTTAAAAATGGATTTGTAAAATTTACTTATCTAATGAAGAGTCAAATTCTGTTAGTCATACTTAACTCTGATAGAAATCTGCTGTAAAATGTGTCTCAATATATGTATTATGTGCTTTAGAAGTTTTTTATCCAGAGCAATTTCCTCATAAATAAAATGATGTTTAGAATATATTTTTCGAATTGATTTGAGGCAATTTTTTTCTTGCAATGAATATTGATTATAATTTTATACTTTCATTTGAAAGTATTCCTATTTGTCAAAAAAGAAAATTCACTATTTTGAATTTCAGCCAGTTCTCCTCGTGTTTCTGAATTTTGAAGTGTTTCTGAAAAATTTAGAGTTTTGTAATAATTGGTGTGTGTGGTGATGACAGTGCAAGCAGTAGAGAAAATGAGATATTGTTGGTGATTGAGTCAAGAGGTAAAAAGAATGTCTCAGATCAGAAGACCCTCAGTCCCAGTAAAATAATGAGGCAATGTTTTATTTCAGTTGTGTGGCATGGATCAGTTCTGGGGCATTGCTTTAAGGGCACAGTCTGGTGATGTCAGTCGAGCAGCCATCCAGTACATCAACTCTTACTACATCAACGGTACCAACTTCAATTTTGATCTTTTTTTTTTTTATTTCAAGTGTTTTAAAGAATACCCAGCACTATCCTTTTATTTTTATTAGTGTTCAAACTGATTTTTCCAAAGCTGTGCCTATAAATTAACTTGAATTGGTATTACAGGTAAAACTGGTCTGGAAAAAGAACAGGAATTTATTAGCAAGTGCATGGAAAGTCTGATGATAGCTTCGAGTAATCTGGAGCAAGACTCTCATTCCAGTCTGACCATTATTGAAAGAGGGCTCTTAATGCTGAAAACACACCTGGAGGCTTTTAGGAGAAGGTAAAAAACTCTGTTGATATATTTGGATGCAGAATTTATTTTTATTCCTCTTTCCATAATGAGTGTGTTGAGAGTGTTCATTTAAGGAATGGTTTCTTTGTGTAAAGGAAAGACAGTAGGGAATAATTGTGAAAGGTAATAAATAAAGTTTAAACAGTTACAAGAGTTGGCCCTTGTTCTTGTAGAAATATGTGTGGATGTGTTTGTGTTTCCCCATCCCTCACCAAAGAAACTTCTCTAAAAGTTACTTTAATTTTATTTGAAAAATAGCAAGGATATCAATAACTTCCTCTTATTGAAAAAAAAAATCCAAACAACTATTAGCAGATTTTGTCTCTCATTGTTCAGCAAACATTTGTGTCAAATAGGCTTTGACAAAACACTTTTTCCATGTTTTTTCCTGCTTCCTAAGGTTTGCATATCACCTGAGACAGTGGCAGATTGAAGGCACTGGCATCAGCAGTCACTTGAAAGCCCTGAGTGACAAACAGTCGCTACCTCTAAGGATTGTCTGTCAGCCAGCTGGACTTCCTGACAAGGTGAGTGAAAATCCCTTTTCCAGGCACCCCCCACCCCGTTAAATGCTAAAAATTCCACAGCTCTCTTGGGCAAACAAAACCCCTCTTTTCTTTCAGATGACCATAGAAATGTACCCCAGTGATCAGGTGGCTGATCTGCGAGCAGAAGTCACACATTGGTATGAAAATCTGCAGAAGGAGCAGATAAATCAGCAAGCACAGCTTCAGGAGTTTGGCCAAAGCAGTCGCAAAGGGGATTTCCCTGGTGAGCTCTTCCTTTGCCTTTACAACTGAAGTGATTGTGGTTTTTATTCCCCCAGATATCCCAGCTAAGCAAGCATTATAATTTATTTTCTTTAGCTGTAGTTCTAATTAGTATCACCCTCACTTCTAATTAATAGTGTTGTTTCTTAAGCACTACCATTTATTTGAAATAGCAAAGAAAATGTAAATCCTGTAAGTCCTAAAATCTGTCCAAATTCCATTTTCCAATAGATTCTCCCCTATATTTTTTTTCTTGTTGTTTGAATTATGTTATTTTCTGTAAATGGAGATTCTGTCCACACAACTTGATAAAATTCTACATTTCTGTATATCTTATTCTGTATTTCCTCTGATTCATGCACTTCTGGCTCTGCCATTGTTTCAGAGTTTGAAGCCACAATTGAAATTCATAATTTATGCTCCGTATGCATGTATTCCAGTCAGGTGGAAGATTTTCCTTACTCCTGCAATTGCTTTTTAATTTATGGTCATCCTGTAACAGAAATGATTCTTCATCCTACTTTGAGGCTCCTAATTTGGAATGTCACCTTGCTTTGTATAGTGAATATGCATCCTTTTGTTGTTCCCTCTTAGTGTGTTTGTGAGTGAATGAAAATTCCTGCTTTATCCTTCAGGAGGATGTTTTCTAAATCCCCCTGATGTTATATATTACAGCATTCTTATCAGTTATTGCTGTTCAAAATGTTTTCTGAATTATCTTTATGTTTTCTCTGTTTTTCTTTCTCATTGTAAGCATGAGTTAGCATGTAATGAATAATTATCTGAATAAATTCTGTTCATGAAACAGCTCTTTCCAAAACCACTATTAGTATATGTTTAAACATGATTCAGACTTGCTTTTCACAGTTTAACAACTTCTAAAAAATATGTTTTAATGAGACACAATGTAAGTAAACCAGACTGAAATTTTGGACATATTAATTGCCTTCTTTGTAAAATCCTTTTCCAGCCACTGATAAGAAGCAGTTTTAGTAAAGAAACTGTCTTGTTTTCTACCACATAGCAAAAAATATTTATCTTTGTTGTAACTGGCATTTTAGAAACATGGTTGGGCAAAGTGTGCTTGTAAGAAGAGAGGCTTGGTCGTCTGCACCAAATGGAATTCAATTCTTAATCTTTTAATTGTTCAGGTTTCTTGTTCAGTGTTGAGTTCTTTGCAGGGTGTTTTCAATTTTTCCCCTTCTGAAATGGGTGTGACTTCTTTGGTTCCAACTTATATTTAAGTAAGATTAATCATTGCTTCTTTGACTTGACCACAAGTGTGTGGTACAAGGAGATTTTGATGATCACAATCATTTTCCATTATCCTTCTGTGGCATAATGTCATTTACTACAAAATATGGAAGTCTTTAAATTTGTTTTATAAACACTTTTCACTACAAAGTTGGGTGACCTGATATTGAGAAGGTTATTTGTGAATACATGCAAGTAAATTTAGTTTAATATAATAACTACTTTTCTTAAGGAAATGACATCAAGTTTTTGTGAAACTGAAACTATGAGTCCAGAATTGTGCTGAAATGAGCTTTTATCCTAGGTGGCCTCATGGGACCTGTGAGAATGATTTCATCTGGGCACGAGCTGACAACTGACTATGATGAGAAAACGCTCCATGAGTTGGGCTTTAAGGACATGCAGGTACTGCAAACAGGGGCCAAGACTTCACTTTTGTGTTCTGCAGCTGGCTGCTGGACATGGGCTGGCTGGGATCCATCTGTGGGGTGACACCAGCTCAGGACTGGAGTTACCCCAGCCTCAGGGGCAGAATCAGGAGTGCAGCTGCACCATGAATGCCCTAAGTGAAAGCAAACCCAAACTTCGTTTGTGGCAGTTGCTGAAAAAATGCTGCACAGTAAAGATTTGACCACAAAAAAAAAAAACAACATGTCTTTAATTTTTAAATTCTGATCCTTGTGAAAACATTCCATGGCTTGTCATAAAATTGTCTGCTCCTTGTCTCTGCCTGTTGCAGATGGTGTTTGTATCCCTGGGTGCCCCCAGGAGAGAAAGGAAAGGTGAAGGTGTCCAGCTCCCAGCTTCCTGCCTACCTCCTCCTCAGAAGGACAACATTCCAATGCTTTTACTCCTGCAAGAACCTCATCTTACCACCCTGTTTGATTTGTTAGAGATGCTGGCCTCTTTTAAGCCTCCTTCTGGAGAAGTGGCTATGGAAGATAGTGAGGTAATTTAGAGTCATTTTATTAGAGCAATTGCATTTAAGTCTTATTTGATTGGATCTGTTTTTCCTGTGTAGTCTCTTTTTTGTCTGCTCTGATTGCTAGAGGTGTTTATTGCCTCCTTATTCACATGTGGTAAAATCTTTATAATTTTCCTTTTTTCTTAGCAATATTGTTCTATTTTAATGTTTTACATATTTTAGAAGCTATAAAATTCTTAACAAACAATACTGATTATTTAAGTAGACATGGTGACTCAAAATAGGAATTGGCTTGAAGAAAGGTTTGTAAAGTTTTATTGCAAAAAAGCTTTGTCTTGTATGCCATCATTAGCTTGAGGGTAATTAAATCATGTAGAGTAGATTTGAACCTGTAATTTATTTATAAGTTTTATCTACATTTAAATATTTCAAAATATGGGATATGATTTAAAGGTCATATAACTTAGTTTCTTGCAAGTTGAAACTTCAACTATCACGTCCTAATTATGGATTTAGTTATTAGATAGGAAACAGCTTCTTAATTACAAATACATACATTTTTGGGCTTTGAAATGGCATTTTCTCAAAGAAGTTCACAGTAAGAATGCTTGTGGTTTGCTTTGTCAGAGTGCAAGGTGTGAAGAGCTCCATCTCCATGCAGAAAACTTATCCAGACGTGTCTGGGAACTCTTAATGCTCCTACCAACGTGCCCTAATATGCTGCAGGCATTCCAGAATATTTCTGATGAGCAGGTGAACAAAGTTTTACATGTTTATCTTTATTTTACTTGAATTTTTTAGCATCCAGTGTTTTGGTTGAATTTTCCCCAAATAGGAATGTTATATAGCAAATATGTTAAGTGTGCTGAGACAAGAGTAAAGCTAATAAATCTGAAACTAAACAGAGATGCCAGCTTAGCTCCCAAAGTTGCTTTTATCGTTTATTTTCAAAATCTATTTTTTAAATTTAAAGAATAGTCAGTACTAATGATCACAATCTTTTTTCTTGGATTGAAAGAGCAGTTTCTTCAGCTGCAGCCTGGCTTTAACACTGTGGCTGTTGTGATAGTGATACTTCTGTATTCTTCCCTCAGTTCCCATCCTGGGCTGCTTGGAAGCACAGTTGATTTCTTGTCCTACAGATAAAAATATAATTCAACCCCTTTAAAAGTGGTTGAAATGACATCCTAACAGATTTTAGATATTACAGCTCTTTATGCACATATGCATCAAAATTTTGGTGGCAGTCATAGATGTGACATTTGCTTTCCTCTAATTTAAAATTGTATTTTAGCTTACAATAATGTTGCCTTTTCATTATTCAGATTGTTAATCATGTACAGAAATACACTTGAAGCAGATAAAATTAAACCCCAAATAATTTATCTGTGCCGCTTGAAAATTCCTCTCCCTGAATTTTTAGCTAGATGAGCATTACATATAATTGTATTAATTGGGGTTTTTTTTTTTTCATCTTTTAAGGGTAATGATGGCTTTAGCTGGAAGGACCTTCTGCGAATAAAAAGTGCCCATAAACTTTTGTATGCCCTGGAAATTATTGAAGCTTTGGGAAAGCCCAACAGGAGGATAAGACGTGAATCTACGGTAATTCTCCTACACAGAATGTCTGTGTTTCTCTGAACCAAAGCATATATTGATGATTTATTTTTATAGTATTACAATTCTTGAGCTGTTCTTACAGTTAATCTTGTTTATCTTTAGGGAAGTTACAGTGATCTTTACCCAGACTCAGATGATTCAAGTGAAGATCAAATAGAAAACAGTAAAAACACGTGGAGCTGCAAGGTTTGTTTTTCCTACAGTATTCCATGATGTCTAAGACAGTTTTTCAAGAGAGATATAAAGTAAAAACCCATTTAAAACATTATCTATCCTAAAATATTTTATTTAAATTTAGGGATAACATTTGCAAATTTTTCTGTGTTATCAGGCTTATAAATTTTTTGTAGCCATATACAATTATTTAATTTGTCTTCATAAAATATCCAGCTGAATAGTTCATCATTTATTTATTAATTTCTAAAGCTTAGGTTGGTGTCTAACTGATCTCAGTGGTATTTCTGTATCTGCTTTTTCTCACATTGGTTCCATAATATGCTTACAGTTTGTTGCTGCTGGAGGGCTCCAACAGTTACTGGAAATTTTCAATTCTGGAATCCTAGAGCCTAAGGAGCAGGAATCATGGACTGTGGTAGGTGTTCATTCCCCTTTTCTCTCCAAAAGAACATTCCTGTTATTTGCAAAGACTTTTAATACTTTGAGCCTTTGTTACAGTTGTTTTTCTGTTGTGAAATAGGTTGATTCTCTGATTGAAACCACCAAAGTCTATGTAATAGCATATTTTTTTAAATTATTTTATATTCCTGTAAGAGTTTGTTTTTAAAAAAAAAGAGTGTGTGTGTGTATATATATATATATATATATATGCTCCTGCTTTTTTATGTTTTAAAACCACCCTGCTTGTTTTTCTATGGATTTTGGGCAGGGTTGTCCATTCTTAAAATTGTGGAACTTAAAATTACAGCTCATGGAACCTTAGAGGGAAAAAGCCCTGTGTTCCTTCCTCAGGAATGATTGCAACTGCATTGATATTACTATAACAAATTATACTTCTTTAAAGAAGTCAAAAGTAGCCAAACAAGAGTGGAGGATTTATTTTTGCTCTTTTTTCTACTTATTTTAGGGAAGGTTGTTATTTGGAAAATTATTTATTAGAGCCTGTATTAAAACCAGTAATCTGTTCATTATCTTTCCCTTGTTTAAGAGGCCAAGAAATACCATTTTCCCTTGCTGTCAGTGAGACAATTAGCATAGTGACTGTGGTGTTAATAAAGACATTTTTCAATAATGAACATGTCATATAAGAATGACTAATAATCATCTTTTTCATTATTATTCTATCATTAGTTGGAGCTAAATTCCAGTTACTTCTAGTTTTTTTCTTCTTGATACCTTGCTGATGTTTTCAGTTGCAAATTCCATCGCGGGCATTGAATTATGTGTAAAATAAACCCCTCAGAATTGAAGATTTCTTTTCCTTCCCCTTCACAGTGGCAACTGGACTGCCTTGCTTGCTTGCTGAAGCTGATCTGCCAGTTTGCAGTGGATCCCTCAGATCTGGATCTGGCTTACCACGATGTCTTTGCCTGGTCTGGGGTAGCAGAGAGCCACAGGAAAAGGACGTGGCCGGGCAAATCCAGGAAGACAACAAGTGACCACGTGAAGGGCCTTCATATCCCTCGGCTGACAGAGGTAGGAGACAGACAGAGCTTCTGGGAGCTTTAGGAAACAACTCCTTTTCTAAGAGAGTTAATGTGAAGTCCTTCTTTTAGTAATAAAATCATGTAGTGGATTAGTTAGTAGTGCTAACTGATATCAGTAATAGAATTGATCTCTTACTTGTTTTCTAGAAAAGTATTTGAATAGCTTTAAACCTCGCATCCCAAAGGTGTTTTGGTGATTGGTGAACACGTTAATTGGGAATTCAGAATTGCAGTGCTTAGTCCCTGGTTCTTAGACTCTGTTTCCTGAATCGATCAATCCTTTTTTACAGTAGCATATTATTACTAACTTATGGTTATAACATGAGCTGCCCTTCTCCTTGCTAAATCCATTTTGGATTCCTTTTGTAAATACTAAAATAACTTTATTAAGGATATCTGAGTGAGTGTGAACTCAGCTGCAGCTGTAAGCCTTCCTGCCAGATTCCTGCATGCTGATTTCCTAAAGCAGGCCAAGCACATGGAATATTTTGGCATCAGGGAAATGTTCACTTTAAATCAACTTTCTTGGGCACAGGACCAGCTGTGACTGCCAAAAAGTGCAGGTCTGAACTCTGAGCTGGAGCCAGACTTCCCCTTTGTTATACCTGGAAAGACCTTAACTATTCTATAAATATCAGCCATTTGTGACAAAACAAATCTCTCAATCACCAGGGCTACTGTCATAGAGGGAACTTAGCAAATGTATTTCATTTTTCAACATGTAAATGCTGCTGTCACTTTCTCTTAACTGGTTTTAAATTTTTAGTTGTCAGTTGATTAATATTTTTGATTGCTGTGGATTTGATACTTAAATATTTTAAGATTTTCTTCAGACTTGGATTTTAAAATTCTGTGCAGTGTGTCAGGTTTGCTAAAGATGACTATTTTAAGAGAGTGTTTAGTCGATAAAAGGTGTTGATCACAGAGGTAGGCAATAAGTGTCCAGCCTCATCCTCAGCCCTGTCTCCTCAAACCTCAGATTTTGAAAAAGCTGAGTAGTTTATGCTTTAAAAAAATACCATGTTTTTACTAAAAGGATTGAATAAATGGTTGATTTTCCTATTCAGTTAAATTGTCTTCCTTAGAGAATGGAATTTTAGCATCTAGACCTAGTCAGTGAAACACGGGATTTTAGCTCTACTTTATTAAAACCAGTAAATTGTTAACTGTGAAGATGCTGTGATTTGCCTTTGGCTCTTCCTCCTCTGCACAGGTGGGTTTATTTAGATTCACACAGTGTGTATAATTGAAAAACAGATCAAAAAGCTTGTTGTTATATTAACTTGTTTTTTTTTTTTTTTTTTTCTTTCGACTTCAATTTTTAAAGGTGTTTCTTGTACTTGTCCAGGGAACCAGTTTGATTCAGCGACTTATGTCAGTTGCTTATACATATGACAACTTGGCACCTAGGTACAATATCTTTTTATTTTTGTGATAAAGCTGATCGAGTGTGCGCATTTTCATCGCTGCTTTAGTTCACGACTCCAGGGCTCTTCCAGCTGTGGTCCCCACTGACAGCCACATCAGAAATTCAACTCCAGAGGCTGTAGACTTGCTTTTCTTAGTCACCTCCTGTGCTGGCAGCGAGGAGAGGGGTGAGAACTCTGTGGTCAGGGTGTAAGGCATGGATGTATAAAGTATAAATGACAAAAATTCTCATGCCAAAATCTCGATTTTCTCCAGAGCGTTCTCAATTTCAAGGCAGCGTAAAGGAGAAATTAAAATCAATTCATTTCATGTTGCTTAGTAGTCTGCCAGTTTTGACTTATTTTTTCCATCCTGCTGATACTGAAGGCAAAATCTGACCTATTGGAGATTTTGGTCCTGTTGCCTTTTTGTCCTGAGAAAAGCAATTCTGTGTGAGGCTGCATTGTGGCAGTCAGACTGATGCTGGGGAGGTCAGGTTTTTGCTACATTGGTGTTGAAGAATTGATTTCAAGTGATGGATAGTTGTTTTACCTTATTTTTAAAAAATTGTTAAGGACATTCAGAACATTTCCAGTCTGCAAGTGTGCTTAACTTTGACCTCTAGTTGAGTTGCAGGAATAATTTTTAGGTATATATGCTATATTTTTGGTTTTGTAACCTTTTATTGTAGTTAATAAAAAATGGAAGTAAATAAATACAAACATTTAAAGTTTGCAAATGTTTATTCAGATGTGGTTTTTTATGAAGAAAACTAGATTTCTTTTCTATGAGTCAGTTCTTAGCTCTGACATCTCTATTTTGGATAAAATAAAGGGACTGTGGGTGCTTCTTGACTTTTAATCCTGTAGTCAGTAAAGCTTTATGGGGGTGACTTAAAGGTTTTCATAGTTTTATTATTGTTGCTAATTTTGAATACTGCAAGCAATGAATCCTTTTAAGATGAATGATTTTCCAAGTGGTTACTTAAGAGTAACTGTGTTGTGCCTTGTGTGTACTTGTATTTCTGAGTGATAATCTGTTATGTTCTGTGGTAAAATTCAAATTATTTTCTCTTCTTCCCATCAGGGTGTTGAAGGCTCAGTCTGATCACAGGTCAAGGCATGAAGGTCAGTGCTGCTAAACAGCTGTGTCAGGACCTAATAATAGGGACAGCAAATTGATGATAATTTATGATTTTGATTTATTGCACCATGAGAATGCTGGAAAATCGCTTTACTCCAAGGAAGTATCTGTGGTTTGAGTGAAATCCGGTCCAGGTTTTCCCGGATCTAATTTAGGGCCGAAATCTAGTCCAGGTTTTCTCCCCAGTCTGGATTCAGGGTGAAATCAGGTCGTGGTTGTTCCCTGATCCACTTTCCAGGGGAAATCCAGTCCATGTTTCCTCCCCTTTTCAGTCTGGATTTTTGTGAAATCCAGTCCAGGTTTTTCCCTGAGCTACTTCCCAGGAAAAATCAGATCCAGTTTTCCTTCAGTCCTAATTCCAGGTGAAATCCAGTCTGGGTTTCCTTCAATCCTAATTCCAGGTGAAATCCGGTCTGGGTTTCCTTCAGTCCTAATTCCAGGTGAAATCTGGTCTAGTTTTCCTTCAATCCTAGTTCCAGGTGAAATCCAGTCCAGGTTTTCCTTCAATCCTAATTCCAGGTGAAATCCGGTCCAGGTTTTCTTCAATCCTAATTCCAGGTGAAATCCAGTCTGGGTTTCCTTCAGTCCTAATTCCAGGTGAAATCCAGTCTGGGTTTCCTTCAATCCTAATTCCAGGTGAAATCCAGTCTGGGTTTCCTTCAGTCCTAATTCCAGGTGAAATCCAGTCCAGGTTTTCTCCCAATCAACTTTCCCAGCAAATTCCTGTCTGGGTTTTCCCCACTCCTGTTTCTGCCTGAAATCTCATCCAGATTTTCCTGATCCATTTTCCTGGCTAAATCCCACCTGGATTTTCCCCCATTCCTGTTCCCACCCCTGATTCCCAAACTTTATCTAAGATAAAGCATCACTAAGAAGGGGGAATATTCAGTTTTATTTTGGAGGTGAAGCTGAGGCAGGGGTCAGCGAGTTTTTCCATAGGCAGCAGCTGCTTCCGTCTTACAGAAATGCTTCTTATTTGGCTTGTAGCAGAAATTCCATGTGAGAATTTCCAGCTCAGGTTGCATCACTGAGGAGAGCAGCAAATTCAGACAAATCCCATACAGCACTTTATCCTGCATTAATAACCAATGGTTATTAATAGAGGTATCCAGGCAGGATCCTATCGAAATGTAACATTTTGCAAAGAAGAAAACAAGAAATTCAGGTGGAAGTTAAGGAGAAGATGAGAGAGCTACCAGGAATAAACTCTTTTTGCACCTGAAAAATGGAAATAAGACCTTATTCCAAAAGCAGCTGTCTGAGTTCTTTTCTATTCCAAATGCCAATAAAGATTTTGGCTTGCCTGTTAGTGTGACTGAAATGTCATTTTGGACTCTGCAGTCCTACTCCAAAAGCCTTGGCTGTTCCTTACAGTGGGGTTTCTCTCCTTTCAGTCACTCACTATTCCATGTGGCTCCTGGTGAGCTGGGCTCACTGCTGCTCCTTGGTGAAATCCAGTCTGGCTGACAGTGACCATTTGCAAGACTGGCTCAAGAAACTCACCCTTCTTATTCCAGAGGTATGGTCATGAGCAGGTTGTTGCATTCCTAATTAGTGCCATTAAATTCCATACATTGAATTAACTTTAATGTTAACTGAACTTTCTCCATTATGTTTTTTACATTATAAGATTTTTTTTACTATTTATTTTTCTATACCTAGAGCCACAAAATGAGGTGAATGAGAATTGATAGACAAATCTTTGTCATGACCAAAGCTTTGTCTGGCTTTAAGTAGATTTTTCTCATGTAATAAAGAGATTAAAATTGCATCAGTTATATTCACAGTAGAAATTTTTGTGTTTACTGTTGATTGCTTAAAGGTGCAAGGTGGATATGATGTGTTAATTCTTATCTGTTGTTTTATTAGTCAAGCACAGAAAAAGCTTACAGGCTGACTCCATTTAAAATCCCTGGAAATGAGAGAGTGCAAACTTCCAAAGCTTGATTAGACTGTGGATATTTTTCTTACAAAAGAAGAAAACAGTTCTTCTAGTGAAAGTAAATTAATTAGTAGTTAAATGAGTAAGGGTAAATTCAGGATTCACATAGGATTTCTTGATTTGCCAGATGTGATATTTTCTATTCTAGTCACTGTAATCATTCCCATAGAAAATAACTCGAGACACAGGGCACAGACAAATCATCTTTTTAATTAGAATAGTATATTGCATTTTTCTGTAAGAAGTTTAAATGCACATTATATGTAATACCTGTTTTAGAAAGACCCATTCAACCCAGATAACCTCATAAATATTACGAAAGGAATTTATGTACTTATAATAGAAATAAAAGAGAAAAAAAATCTTCAAATAATGTGTGTAATGATGTCATTTTATTATTTTTCCTAGACTGCAGTTCGCCATGAGTCTTGCAATGGTTTGTACAAATTATCTCTGTCTGGCCTGGATGGGGGAGACTCAATCAATCGTTCCTTTCTGCTGCTGGCTGCATCAACCTTGTTAAAATTTCTCCCTGATGCTCAAGCTCTGAAACCAATTAGGGTAAGAATTTAAGAACTGACAAGACTTCCTCAGAGATAAATTTAAATATAAATTTTTTAATATAAAAACTAGAAATGCTAGCACATTATTGTTGTGTGTGACATTTCAGATGCACAGAGATATGAAGGCTTCTGGTTTAGACGTTTCCAGAAACTTTCCAAAAGTGGTTAAACTGTGACACTGCAGTAATTTACAGCTTGGCTGTGCCTGGAGAAATGCAGAACAGCTTTTAGGAAATGCTCATGTTCTTAAATTTCAATGGCCACATACACAGATATTTTTTTAAAAGAGTTAAATTAAAACAAGCTACAGAAGATTTTGCAATATTTTTCTCTTTTTCAGGAGAGTTTAAAATTAGAGTTGCATTAACTAATTGAAATCAGCCCAAGTTTCTCATGGTTTGTCCAGTCTAATCCTGAATATTTTTGTGATTTGCAGTGGGTGGGATGAGCTCCATACTGTTCTACAGATCTTTTACAGGTCTGGAAGATCATCCTGACAATTTTCAAGAAAATTAATTAATATTGCAGAAGAAAAACAGAGCACACACTGTAACCATTGTAAAATACATTGTTCTTACACTTACCTTAGAGGCTTGGAGAAAGTAATACTCTTGTAACACAGTTCCTGGCTTCACTGTGGGTTTTTAATACGGTTATTTTGTTTTCTACTTGGGAACAAAAGCAATTTCTTTCCACAGATAGAGGATTATGAAGAGGAAACTGTGCTGCGACCTGGTTGTAAGGAGTATTTTTGGCTGCTGTGCAAACTGATTGATAACATTCATGTCAAAGATGCAAGTCAGGTAGGTTTGCCATGCATTCATACCAATGTTTATTGCTTTTAATTTGTGTCTTCAGACATTTTTTCTTAGGATCTGTTGAGCTGCTGGGAGAAGCTCTTGGATTTTTTCCATCTCCCAGTTTACTCGGATGTGTGTTTAGTAGCTCTTGGAGGCTTCAGGTAGTGGCTGTAGTGTCAAGTAAGGGGGGTTGTTATAACACAAGGAAGGTGAACTTAGTTGAAGGTCACAGATATGGGAATACTGTAATTATCTGTGAGATTCAGTGTTGATAGTTCCAGTGTGTTCCAAGGAGGAGCTAATCAAGTATTTGATTAAAGCTGAAAGAGTTAAATTCAGTTAACAGCCACTTGGCATAAGTTAGAAAACTTACCTTAGAGCATGCTTGAAAAGGAGTTTTAATTATCTCCTGTTTTTCTGTGTACAGCAATAAAGTTTCCTCCAAAAGAAGTCCATAATTCTTTCCCATTTGTATTCCATTTTCTTTATTTTGAATCAGACAACCCTGCTTGATTTAGATGCCCTGGCGAGACACCTCGCTGACTGCATTCGCAGGTGAGCTTTGCAGTTTCACTTGGAATTTCCATTGTGTTTATTGTTGGTGGGGCAGAGCTGTGACATTCCTTCTCTCCCTGTATGTGCATATCCAGCAGAGAAATCCTTGACCACCAGGATGGGAACATAGAGGATGATGGGCTCACAGGGCTGCTTCGCCTTGCAACGAGTGTTATCAAGCACAAACCACCCTTCAAATTTTCTCGAGAAGGCCAGGTGAGAAGGACACTGCAGGACCACTGAGAGATCAAAATAGTTCTTTTTTTTTTCCTACCACATTTTGATTGCAGGGCTCAGTATATGAAAGTATGTCATTTTTCTGGCTTTAGGATGATGGACAAACTCACACATATTTCTTTATTAACAAGTAGCACATACAGTTCTTTCCCTTTCTATGTAATTCCAGGATAGAATTCTTCCATCCCTGAAGTTTTATGTATTGATCAGCATTAACTGGCTTAAGTCATTAGCAATAGCTGATTTTGACCAGATCCTGGGCAGTCTGATCTAAAAGTAACATTTAAGCTCTATGCCTGTGCAGTGGCAGAGATCTGGTACAAGATATTACATTGCACCTGTGTTTGTAAGGTGGGAAAGTGGTGAGGCAGGGGAAGTTGCTAAAAAACTTTTTATTTTCTCTTTGAGAACGGCATTGTCTTAAAAAGAAAGCAAACTGTATAAAACTGATTTAGACTGATTTTTTTTAATGTAGACTCTACAGAAATTATTATTGGGCCTTTTCAGCTGAAAAGTAAACAATGATGTTGTTTGTATCTTGTCTGCTTATTCTGCTACCATAAATTGGCCCTGAAGGTAATTTCATTATCCAAATGTGACATTGCTGACAGCATTTTGAAAGACTGCTTCTGTTGTTCTACTGGATAAGTGTATTTTACTTATAGAGAGCTTGCAGATTAAATTATAGTAAGAATTCAATTCACAGAGTGCAGTGTGGAGGAGGATGTGGAAATTAAAATAGAGGTATGCAAAAGTCAAATTTCTGTAGCTTGGATGTATGGAAAGCTTTAGAAAAGCTTGAGAAATTAGTCTTAAAAGTTACTGAAAATCCATGCCTGGTTTGTCAAGTTATCAGTCATAAAAGCAATCATATTTTGTTACTCTTTTCCAATTGACATGTTCCTCTTTAGACTATAATGTGGTTACAGTGCACTTTATGCAGTATGAATTGCTGAAATTTGTGATTCAGAATTTGTATTCAAGTCAGGAAGTCTTGCATGAAAGAAGTCTGGGAAGTCTACAGAAGTTCCCAGAAAAGTGTTAATATATGATTTATCTTTTAAGAATACATTCAAGCTGCTAAATGTACCAATTTATATTTTTTCCTAGGAGTTTCTGAGGGACATCTTCAATCTCCTGTTCTTGCTGCCCAGTCTGAAGGACAGACAACAGCCAAAGTGCAAATCCCACTCCTCCAGGGCTGCTGCTTACGACTTGCTGGTGGAAATGGTGAAAGGCTCTGTGGAAAACTACAGGCTGCTCCACAACTGGGTCATGGCACAGCACATGCAGTGTAAGAACCTTAGGCTTTGGAGTGTTTCATGGCCACTAACTCTGCCCTGGGAATTCCACTTTCTAGCTCTGCTATTTATCCCCTGTCACCTGGAGTAGTGTCACACGAGCGTTGGCATCTTTTGCTCACATATCAAATTAAATCCCATAATAATTTCCATATCAGCTGTTCTTAAATATGGGTTATTTAGAGTGTGTGGTCCTCTAAAATGCCATGTACACACAGGTACCATTGGATTTTACATGTTTCATCCTCTTGTGCTGGGTCTTGATAGGGAAATCTTTTCCTTTCTAACATGAATCATTTATACATAAACCAAAGTATAGAACCACAGAGGTACTGGAGTTCTGAACAGCCCTGTCATGTTTTCAGAACCTCTGATATCACTTCAGTCTGTACCCAGAGATCTGCATAAAGCAGTTTTGCTGTGCCTCTTGGCTTCCATGCTTCCTGCCTTTTGGAACCACAGTTTCTATGTATAATATGGAAATCACCAAAATTTCAAGTTAGTTAATATTTTATCTTCAATTTGCAAATCCTCATTATGCATTTTTAGCTTGCTAGATTTCTTTTCACACACCCAGTTTAAATTTTTCTAACCTGAGGTTCTGTAATTTATTATAATCTGTGGAATTGATTTTAGTGCCTTACAGTTCAGCAGGCAAAAGAGAAATCTGATCCTAATAATGCTTTGTGTTCTATTCTTATATGCCTGGGGCCTTCCAAGGTCTCCTGTGCTCAGAAGAAATACTGTGAAGAATATATTTTATGAAAATATTGGATATTTATGTTTGCTGTGCTTTGTTTTTTACAAGCAGTGTTTTTCTCATTCCAAACCTCAGCAATTCCTTGGTGTTGAAGTTTTCTGTAATGTTTACCACAGTTGTTACCTTCTTCCAAACACTCTTCCTAGATTTATTCCATCCCAAGTTCTCCAGAGCCATCTGCTCTGGGCTTCTGCTCCATACCCAGTATTTCTCACTTGCATGAATGTTGATTTTATTACAACAGGCACAGTGCTGCTGTCTCTGTGATGTGCACCTAACACAGGGTTTGTGATACCTTATTTGTTTAAGGGCTTGTTACTCCATTGATGTGATCCAAAAATTATTGAAACTGGGCTTTTCCACTTTGTTATCCCTGTCATTTTACTAGTCTTCAAAAATCTTAGTCTTCAGCATATCCTTCCATCATTCCTAGGAGAAACATTAAGGGAAATATTAGAAATTTCCATCCTGTCTTTGCTTTTAATGTTTTTTGTAAACATGGAGGGCTCCAAATTCAATCAGGTCGAGCTTACTGAGTGGTTTTAGGTATCTTCAGTTGTTCATGACATTTCTTGCAGTATTTTTGGAGTTCTGCTTCTTTAAAGTCTGATAAATGCCTTCAGTTCAAAGAGTAGGTACTTCACTTTCCAGCAAGTTTAAGATCGTGTCTGGTGTTATGGATGAAGTGGGAGCACCATCAGAAGGTTGGATATAAAGAAATGCACGGTCATTCGGAGAGGAAAAAATTCAGCTTTAGTTTGCTTAAAATAGAATGTGAACATTGCAAGTTTGGTTTCAAGTTTCCCCATCTCTTCCTGAGAAAAAGCCGGTTTCTATAACAACAGTAAGGAATAGAGAAGATAGACATCAACGAGCCTCAAATTTGCCTTTCTACTTAAAATCCATATGCAAGAAGGAAACTTTTTATTACACAAATGAAGTCAGTCACTTAAAAAAATCCCAGGGTGGGGAACACAGGGTCGTCCTGAGAAGGTCCTTGTCAAATTCCTGAATGCTCTTAGTCAGATGGAAGGAGGTGGAAGATCCTCCCAGCTGCTCTGTGAAGTACAGAGAAGTCAACTGATTGCTCTGCAATTAGAGCTTGATGAGCTCTAAGCAGCGAGGGATGTGGAGTCCTTACATCAGAAAGGGAGAATGAGGATGCTGTAATTTAGGGATTGTAGTTAAGGGAGGGAATTTTGGATTACTGTGCCAAGCTAATGACCTTCTTTAGGAGGTGAAACGTGCAGGGGAGCTTTGTTTCAACTGGCTGACCAGCCCAGGTAACCTGAGGTCACACCACTGATATTTGTTGAAACAGGAGAATGAAACCTCTTTTCTTCCCTCCTTGGAGCTTCAGGGCTAGTGGTTGTTTAGGTGCCAAAGCCAAAATGAAGATTACAACTATTATTTGTTGTGCAACAGAGCATCTTGTGGGTCTGGTCTGTGAAGATGTGAGGATGCCAAATAGTTTCCTGAATTTCTACCTGATAATGTGGATTGAGAAGAATCCTTAATGAGTCTTTCATCTGTGACAAAATAATTAAGGATTTAAAGTTTAAATCTTGAACCCCACATAGCTTTTTTGGATTGTAAAATAAAGCCAGACTTTTTTTGATTTATTTTTTTTTTCCCCTTTATCTGAACATATACTTCAGCAGAGGTGCTGAATTATTTGTGGGACACACTCTGTTTTCAGGGATTGACATCTTTGGGGATGAATAGCAAAGCTCTGGATGCATTGCAGGGGTTTGTGTCTAACTTCTTGCATACCAAGGAAGATTGTCTAAGCTGGTTACCATCTTCCTGACTGGCAGATGAGAAGAACTTTCCCATTCTTCTGATTTTTTTGGCAGCCATAGCAGAACAAGGCTCTTAAAAGAGTCACTCAGCCCTGCCAAACTTGTCTGGTGCCTCCCTGTGTAAGAAATCCATTGCTACATCTGGTATGAAATACAGAGGAATAGAAAGCTTAGAGGAAAAGAAAATGGCTTTTCAGTCTGTGCAGCCCAAAGTGGTGTGGCAGGAAGGCTGCTGCTTCATCCAAAGATTTTAAAGATTTTCCTGAGGAATATATAATCCATTTTCCTAAAGATCAGGCACAGTCTGGCTCGTGCCTGTAAATGTACAGTGCATAACCAGGTGACATTTTCTTCTTGTAAATATCAAGCTTTTAATTGTATTTCTATTTTTGCAAATGGCACTTTGAATTTACTGTTTTCCTGCCTGTGTGATTGCTGTTTTCACAGCTTCCCATGCACCTTACAAGTGGGATTATTGGCCACACGATGATGTCCGTGCTGAGTGCAGGTTTGTGGGTTTGACCAACCTTGGAGCCACGTGTTACTTGGCCTCCACTATTCAGCAGCTCTACATGATCCCAGAGGCCAGACAAGCAATTTTCACTGCAAAGGTGAGTGTGGGGCTTGCACAGAAATTTACATTCAGAATCAATGCAAATACTGCAAAAATACAGATTTACTTCTAAGTCTTACATCTAGATAAAGAATATTTCTTCAGCTTTTTGTGTAGTTGGATTGTTTTGCTGGTGTCTGAAGTGAAGAGATTTTTTTCTTAAATATTTTATTTGGTAGGTTCTTAAGGTGGCACAGCAATAAAATGTTCTAAAAGTCATATTTCTGTTGCTTTCAATTCACATTTGAGTTTATATGAATTGTCTGTTGTTTCTTAACTGTTAATTTGCCATTTTGTTAATAAATGCTTTCTCCTGAATGTTTCTAAAGTCCCAAAGCACTTATCTCATGCTACCAGAAGTACAGCAGGTCCTGGAAATTATCATACAGTAGTTAACTTCAGAAATGCAATATTACCACTTTTATCTCTTTATTGTAAGAGAGAAAGTATCATTTTGGTCCCTGACATCAGCAGGACAGACAGAATGTGTGAAACACCCTAATTGGCATTGACCTCATAATTTTCTGTTATTGTTCATTGCTGGTACTTGTCACATAACTTCTGGATTTGCCATTTATAAATGCAAATTAAAAGCTAAATTAGAGAAGCTGCTGGTCTGCACAGGAAATGCATTATGGAGAGGGCTGTTCAGAGCCCTCACAACATCTGTGAATTAAAAAAAAATTATTCTAAAAACACTACCACTTAGTAATTCTTTCCCAAAAGCTCCTACCTGCAATAATTTCTTTGAAAGTAAAGTTGTTTTTTTTCTCAGGTTTAATGTTGACATGTCAAAAAAGGTGTAAAATAAGTATAAAAATTCTAAAAGTAAGATGATGTAAGAATGTGTGTTCATGTACACAATAATTTTTCTAATGGTCCCTAATAAAGTAACTGGGTTTTTATTTGAATGGTACATCTTTTTAATGTATGTTTTTGGAAAGCAATAAGCAAAAAGATCAAGTTTTCTTTTATTAATTTCTGTTAGTATTCAGAAGATATGAAACACAAGACCACTCTACTGGAACTGCAGAAGATGTTTACATACCTAATGGTAGGTGTGAAAGAGGGTATTTTAGAAAGTATCCTATTTTAGAGATTCTTTGGACATAGTTCAGGTGACTCAATGAATTACAGAGCTGTTGGGGAGGTGAAGTTTCCCTAGTGATAAAATAAAATACATTATTTTTATTCATTGCATTTTCCTTGCTCCAATATTTAAAGATTTATCTATTGGAATACAGCAAAATTTTGAGATTCCAGGACCAAACAAAATTAAAGCAGTTCCCAGGAGTTCACTGCTGTTAAAACACTGAAGCAATTCTGAAATAATGGAAAAAACCTGAGGAGAGTTGAGTGTCTTGACACTGGTTTTGTGTCAGAAATTCACAACCACTTTGAAGACAAATGGGGAAAAGAATCCTGACTTGTAATGCTTCCTATGAAATTATTAAATTAGGTGTTCACATAAGCAGAAAATAATATAGGAGCACAAAGTCTTAGCATTATTTAAATCTTGAAGAAATTGAAGAAATATTTACAGGAGGTAAATGCTGTCCTGCTGTACATCCTTCAAACAGAAAGAGTAAAGTCCTGCATTCCCAGTGTGCAAGGCAGTGGAACAGGGATATATTCTAAAGAATTGCTTTATACTGCAAATTCTTTTCTCTGGCTAAACACATCCTGTTGAAAACTGGATGAAAACATAGAGGAGTCTGAATGAGAATTGAGCACTTAGCAAGATTTAAGTCAGCAATGTCCAGAAATACATAAATCCAAGCTGATGTTCTCATATTTTATTTTGTGTCTGAACACATCTGCAGGAACTGCATGTGTCACATCTTCAGCCAAGCTATTTTATTTTAATGATTCATTTTATGAAGTATTTACTAAATATTTTAATACTTTTTTACTAATGATACTTCACTCACTGGTATCATGATAATGAGTTATCAATTAGTTAAAAACTGCTTTGCATTTCAGCAGAAACATTTAAGCATACCTAATAAGCATATTGTATGTAAAAGATTTTTTTTTAAGAACAGATATTGATGTATGTGTGTGTGGTCCATCTGTGTGACTTGAAAATGAAAGGATTTGGATTGATTTGGTTTTGTTTGTTATCTTTTATCCAAAGGAAAGTGAATGTAAGGCCTACAACCCAAGGCCTTTCTGTAAAACCTACACCATGGATAAGCAGCCCTTGAACACTGGAGAGCAGAAAGACATGACTGAGTTCTTCACTGACCTAATAACAAAAATAGAGGAAATGTCTCCAGAACTGGTGAGTTGCTAAGAGGGAGCAGAAGGGAGCTTGTAAACTTACAGATTTGCTCAAATTTCCTTGACAGAATTTATTCATTTATTCACAGAAAAACACAGTGAAAAGTTTATTTGGAGGTGTTATCACAAACAACGTTGTTTCTTTGGTAAGTGTTCCTTCTCCAGCCTGATCTTTTAAAAATAATTCTTCTCTAACTTCTCAAAAAAAGTTATTTCATTGCTTTTCTCTTGCATTTGTTCAGGATTGTGAGCATGTGAGTCAGACAGCTGAGGAGTTCTACACAGTGAGGTGCCAGGTGGCAGATATGAAGAATATTTATGTAAGTAATGCCAGGCTGAGATGAATTTCACATCTCAAAGGGCAAAAAACATTGCCACACACTTAAAAATGTGGATACTTTTTGTCTGCACTCCAGTTTTGGGGTGTTTTGAGGTTGATATTATGAGGTAATTGCTGTGTGCCATCAGCTGGAGCTGACAGTAGCCATTGACTATTGTTTTACAATAAATAATCACTATTTATTTGTTTTAAACATGCTATGGCCATTTTATATGAGAACTATAAATGTCAAAAGTTTGAACTTTTACAAGTACTACTGCTTATTAAATTAATTTAAAGCTTATACAGCATAATTCTATGTTTTCAAGCTTTATAAACAACAATTAATCCCCCACTTGAAATTTGAATTTAAAGGATTTGAATTCTTTGAGACAGCTTGGAATACTGAGCACCATTTTTCTGAGTTAGTTCATTAATTCTATGTGTGGGTTAGGAACTGCTTTTCCTGTCAAACTCTTCTCTTAGTTCAGGTGTGTGCTCTTCTGTGAAAAATGTTGGGGCTTTGTTTTCATAACTTATGGCAATGTTAATTAAATTCAAAGTAAGATTGAAAGGGAGGGATTTGGAAAGCAGGCCGTGTAAGCACAAGATATAAATATCCAGGATAAATGTAAACTCCTTTTTTGTTTGCTCCATGTAGGAATCTCTTGATGAAGTAACTATTAAAGACACCTTGGAAGGTGACAACATGTACACGTGTTCTCACTGTGGCAAGAAAGTGCGGGCTGAGAAAAGGTGTGGCTAAGAAGAAATCAATATTTTTAATGTTTCTTTTTAGTAAATCACTGAAATTCCATTTGGAGTACTCCATTAGATGGAGCAGGACTGCTCTTTTGTTCAGTTTATATCATGTAGGCCTATAAGGATGTGATCCCTGTGCAAATCAGAAATTAGAAGGAAATCAAATTCTGAAAGTATCTTAGCAAAAGACACAGGAAAACGTTCATGACCTTTTTTAATTAAAAAAAATAAAATTAGCACCTTTTGAAGCATTAGTCCTGGGTTTAAAACACTAAATGCTTTCAGAGGTTGGTTGGTCACTCATTATGCAGGATAATTGCTTAGGTTTCATGTCACCCTGAATTTCTTAAGTACAATCTGTAGCTTTAAAAATGTTTCCATATTTTGCAAAGTCTGCTTATAAAGAGAAAGTAAATTAAAATTTTATGTTGTCTTGGTATTGCAGCTAAGAAATTTCTTTGCTAGAGTTGGAAAACCTTGTTGTTTGAAATGACATGGGTGAGAGAGTAACTTGAAACTCATTATTGCAAATTTTATGAGATTTAATGTAGGATATATTCTGCCTTGAAATTTGTCTTTTGGAAGATGGTAACTCCCTGCAGTGAGGGGATTTGAATTGTTGAATTCATTCATGGCTTATTTTATGATACTATTTTAGAAAACTGATTCCTGCCATATGAGTGAATTTGCTATTTCTTCCAAGGTACAATGACAGCCTAAACAGAATTGTTTAATGGGCTAAATTTGACCTTCCTGCTGCCAGTCAGTCTGCCCTGCTCTGGGGCACTATAAGAGCTGAATTTTATATTTATGTCTTAGCAACAGATCTCCAGTGTTACACTTGAAATAAATGTTTAAAATCTCTGTGAAAATACAATTCAGCCTGCTAAGCTTTTGTAAATCATGTTTATTTGTCATCCTTCAGGGCATGTTTTAAGAAACTACCTCGTATCTTAAGCTTCAACACCATGAGATATACATTTAATATGGTGACCATGATGAAGGAGAAAGTCAATACCCATTTTTCATTCCCTTTACGTTTGGATATGACACCCTACACTGAAGATTTCCTCATGGGCAAAAACGACAGGAAAGAAGGTTTGCTCATTAAATGGGTTCAGCAAGCTCTGGTGCTCTATCTGTGTATACACTTGTATTTCTCTGTGTATTCACTTGCTGTATACAGAACAGAAGCAAATAAAATCAAACATAGCTTTAATCAACCTGTATTCCCAAAGTCACACTGTATTTCACATAAGAAAAATGGCCAGTTTTTGCTTTCAAATAGTGTTTAATTTGAATTAATCTTACATTTGTTCATAAAGTATGAGAGAAATTGCAAATAGTTGCATACAGTTTGTTGCTAATGTTGAAGTTTGGGTGTTTTGGAAATAACTGATGAAATATGGTATTGAATTCTTTCAGGTTTTAAGGAAGATGGTGGATATCTGAAGGAAACTGAGAGTTATGAGTATGACCTGATTGGTGTGACAGTTCACACAGGAACAGCAGATGGAGGCCATTACTACAGTTTTATCAGGGACATTGTCAATCCTCATGCTTACAAAAACAACAAGTGGTGAGCTATGCCATTTATATTTCCATATTTTTAATAACTAAAACTTTGTTAGATGCAGTTATAAAGGGGATACATCCTGTAGGTTCCTCTGGAAAGCACAGGATGTTGGAATTTGATATTTGTAAAGAAAATTAATTTATTGGTCAGTAGCCAGGAGATTAGTGTGGTCCCTTGGACACAGGGGTGGCAGGGAATGCTGTGCTGGCCTCAGCACAGCCAGGAATTGTTTCCTGGTGGGACTAGATGTGAATTATTTCAGTACAAAAGATTTCCTAGACTGTCCTTCCTGAAATCTGCTTGGTACCTTGGATGAGGTCCCAGCTACATTTCTGGATGTAGAATTTGGGAAAGGGAAATGACATGAGCATGGAAAGGAGGAGAGAGAAATGAGAAAGAAGAAAGCAGGGAACACTCTGCCTGCTATTTTTGGATGTGGTATCTCCATTTTTCACTGAAGCCCTGGAATAGGAGACAAATTTTCCTCTATTCCTGTTCTCTAGAACAGCCAGAGCATTTCTGAAAAAGGACCAGCCATGACCAAATCCCTGCTCCAGTGGGGATTCAGAGCAGAACCTCCTTGTTTGATGTTATTAGAAGGAAGTCGCTTTGGGACCAGATTTTCAATTGCTGGGATTTAAACAAGACTTTAGAAATTAATAGGGATATTTCAATCTGAGGAATCATTGGAAGTGCTCCTTTAGGCTTTATTTGCCTCTAGAGAAGAGCAGCAGTTGTTTCAAAGCTTCTTCCTGCCTTGCAGGTACCTTTTCAATGATGCTGAAGTCAAACCCTTTGATTCTGCCCAGCTTGCTTCTGAATGTTTTGGTGGAGAAATGACTGTAAGTTGTGACCTGAATTTTTGTCATGTTCAACTCTTCCTGTATCTGTTACAACCTGGTACAACCCAGGTCTTTTAAGGTATATTCTGGAAAAAAAAGGCATTTTGATCTTTGTCTATGCCTTGTGTCACTGTCTGTGACATCAGTTGGAATATTTTTACACATTATTAATGAAAACAACACTCATGTTCTCAGGTTGGGCCTGAATTGATCATTGTTTATAGCTGTGTACATGATATGAAGCACATTATAAAAAACAGAATATCTTAATAAAGCAGTCCTTTGCATAAGACAACTTCTCTTGTCTGGGAAAGATGATATGCTGAAATAAAAGAAAAAAATTCCTTTGTTTGGCACATGGATAAAATACCTTCAGGTGCCTGTAAAGAAGAGGTGTCAGTGAGATGGATGAGCCAGGAAATTGCTTGGGATGGAGGTGGAATGCTGCACAGTAGCTTTGAAAATTGAGAAGAGGCCACTGTAGAAAAAAAAAAAGAAACACAACTGCTCTGAGCAAGAACTAAGTTGTCAGCAACCCTCATTAATGTCATGAAATAAATGTGCACGTGAACTATCACAAACTGTTAGAAACTAAAGCATTAAAAAGCTTGTAATTAATGGTTTTACTTTTATTTTGACAGACAAAAACTTATGATTCTGTTACTGATAAGTTCATGGACTTCTCCTTTGAAAAGGTATTTTTCTTCCAAACCCTTGTTCTATGATTATATTTCTGATTTCATGATTTCTCTCTCAAAGCAAAAATTATACAGATGTTTTTTTCTCCAAGACACACAGTGCTTACATGCTGTTTTATAAACGGATGGAACCAGAGGAGGAGAATGGCAAAGACTACAAATTTGATGTTTCATCAGAATTGCTGGAGGTACAAGTTGCTTTGTTTTAACACCAATTTTAAAACACTCTGGGAGGCCCTAAACACATCAGAAATCTGAATAAACATAGGAAAGCAAAAATAATTTAAATCACTAAGGTGACAGTCCTTTCATTTCACTGTCTTCTTTAGGAGATTGTCATAGCATAGGAAGGGGATTAGGATTTACATTTTGTGTGAATTTTAGATGTTTTCTCATTCTGTCCTGTATATGGGATAAACCCCTTTTTACTGCCTGGAAAATCTAATGTCCCTGCTCCCTCTGGCCTGAAGTGTTTCTTCAGTATCTGCCACATTTTAGATTCTTAATTTAAAAATATCTCTTCGTTCCTAGTCAGCAAATCAGATCATGCTTTTATCCTTCTTGGTCTTAAAAATATTAATAGGTTTTATCAGAGTTAAAACTTTAAACTGTATTGCTGTGAAAATCACTATGAATTGTTGTGATCAAAAGCATCACTTTAGAGAGAAGAACAGGGGACATGCCATGAAATCCTGATCTGATTTAATGATGGAGATTCAAATCTTGCTCTTTAGGAATTTCTAGCTGTTCTCAGAGCTCATCAAGCTTTGGGTTAGACTTCAGCTGTGATTCTTTTTCAACTTGTTGTTCTCAAAATTGTAGCCCAAAAGTCTGAATAATTAAATTTTAAAATGAGGCCACAGAAAGAGGAGAAGATTTGAAGCTTTGTTGTGCACTCCCATGGCAGGCAAAACCAATACTTGTGATAGTATGAATAAAAGAGCTTTCAACTAAAGAAAGTGCTTTCAGAAATAATTTTTCATACCGAAAAATTTGGGGTTTTTTAGCCTTGGAATCATTTAAATATTTTTTAAATCATGCTTAAGTAGTGAAATAAACTGCTTTCTTGTATCTGATGGTAGCATTTTTTCTTCAGTGGATATGGCATGATAACATGCAGTTCCTTCAAGACAAGAACATTTTTGAACATACATATTTTGGGTAAGTTTTTTTTTTTTTTAAACATACTGTTAATGCTTCTTTTCTTCTTGCAGATTATCATTATTTATTTTAATTAACAAATAAAATTACTGACTCTAGGTTTATGTGGCAGTTGTGTAGTAGCATCCCAAGTACACTACCAGATCCGAAAGCGGTTTCTCTGATGACAGCAAAGGTAAGGATTTCCAAAGAATCTCATCTTCTATTAACTGTTTTCCTTGTTGACATTTTAATTTGTGCATTCTAAATTAATGGTGCCATTTTTTTTTCCAGTTAAGCACTTCCTTTGTACTAGAGACATTTATTCATTCAAAGGAAAAGGTATTCGATTTACTTGTAAATTTTCATTAAGTAGCTGCATGAATCTAGTGAAAAGCAGATCTGTACTTGCCATTTTAAAAGTGGGATTTTGAGCTGTAAAAGTACCATGTAGTTAATGTTTAGAGTGTTATTTACCACATTTATAGTGAGCATTGCACAGTGGAATATAATGTGTATGTAAAAATGTGTGGACTGGTTTTTATCTGTATGTGCAACATATTATTAATTCATAACATGTGTATTGTTTTTAATATATTCTTAAGATTTGGTGCTTTACTGAACCATTTAGAAATGTTTAAAGATTATGCTGGAATTCATTATTTGAAGTTACAGTTTTTTCTGTATTTCTTTTCACAGCCTACAATGCTTCAGTGGATTGAACTGTTAACAAAACAGTTTAATAACAGTCAGGCAGCTTGTGAAGTAAGTGACTTAGGAACTCAGCAAAGTACAAACCAACTTTCTATATATTGTTTAACTTTCCTGGAGGTTCGTATCCCTGGAATATTTTGGACTATGAACTACTGTATTTGGTATATTTGTGCTCTATGAGATGAAATTCATCCTCTCTGATTACTGCAGATCCTAGGGAATGACTTAACTTTTATTTGCAGAAACCTATGTTGAGACCACAGGCCAAAATGATATTTTCACTGCAATAAGAGAGATCCAGTGTCACAAACTCTTTATTTGATGAATTACTATTTAGTGATTTGTGTAATGAAGACGTGCTTAAACTAAATCACACAAGAGAAAGACAAAGAATTCGCTGTGGTCTTGTTGAAAGCAATTTTGAGATACTGAAGAAAAGTTAGTGAGTGTTTCTGTGGTAATTTAAATGTACAGGAGGCCCAGCACAGACTCTGTCCTGGCCTAGATTATTCAGTAGAAAGGATTAAATCCATTATTCTTTTATAAATCCATTATTCTTTTACAAATTGATTCTAGGTTGATAAGTTATGTGACATTCAGTATTTGGGTGTACAGTTGTCTCAGTGGGGTGTAGTCCTAAGATGTTTGAGTGAAGACATTTAATTTTGTAAAGAATACTCAGGTACAATTAAAATAAAAGTAAGAACGTTGATTCTTTATTTTAAACTGTTTTACCTTGTGACTCAAACAAAATTCTGGGAGTCAGGAGACTGAGCTGTGTTATTTGCTGAGTCTGACTTGGAATGAGTCATCCTCTGTTAGTTCTGATACTTTTTGGGTCTCTGGAGGCCTTGAGGCTTTTCCACATGTTAAAATGCAAAAGGGATCTACTTGGGAAGCTCTGTTTAATCCTATCACTCTTTTCCAAGATCCTTCAGGTTATGCTTTATTGTAAGCATACTTTTTATGCTGTTGACATCACTTTGCAGGATAAATGTGTTCTTCCAGATAATTTTCTAATGGCATGCAGAGCACAGGGATAAGAAGATACCAGATATAAATTTATATTGCTGTTTACTGCTATTGATCTTTATTTCTTTATTCCTTCATGCACAGAAGACATTTTAGATTTCCCTTGGATTAAAACTTGCTTATTCCTTAATAATAGTAACATCGATTTCTCTTCAGACTTTAATATCATGCAAAAAAGAAGATTGGACTAGAGCAAGTGTGGAACAAAACTAACACAGTATGTATCTTCTGCAGTGGTTTTTGGATCGTATGGCTGATGATGATTGGTGGCCAATGCAGATTCTAATAAAGTGTCCCAATCAGATTGTGAGGCAGGTAAGAAAAAAAAGTTCCTTTCCAAGTCAGGTGACTGCTTGAGCCATGACCAGAAACAGGCAGTTATGATGGCTGTGGTTCTGACAGTTCTACTGAATACCTGTAATTGTCTGATTCTTCTCCATTCTTGCAAATGATTTAGGGAAGATATTTGGTCATGGGAGTGTTAGCTCCACCTTCAGAAAACAAAACAAAACAATCAAATTGTTTACATTCACTACTCCTCAAAGCACCAGTTTGAAACTTCAGCAGTAAATTTTTGTGGGTAGATGTCGTTTTACAATATTACACCACAAAGTTTTGTTACTACCCTTTTCTGGAAATACTTTTTTAAAAAAAACCGCTTATATTAATAGCATTTGGACATTCACAAATCCAACTATTAATAGTCACTTACAAGTGTACTCTCTTTGCAAGTTGTTAAGGTATAAACTTTAACAGTTACTTTATCTCACCTGAATTCTTCAGTTGGATTTCTGGTTATTAAAGTGATATTTCCATACAGACCCATACATAATTTTTGTATGCAATGCATCAGTAAAATAATATATTTCATGGGAAAACTCTATGTAACGTCTTAGGCAAGATCTCCTCATGAATGCTTTTCAAATTAAAAATTACTGGAAGGAATTTCCTTCAAATTTTCACATGAATTCCTATAAGCCAGCAGCCACATTAAAAAACATCTTGCCAAAAATATCAAAATAGTTCAAAGAATAGAGATAGAAGAAAAAATATAATGTCATGTTTTGATGCACACCAATATTAAAAGCTGGGTTTAGGGTTCCTCTGTGAGATCTGTTCATAAAAACCAGGTTTAACTCTTCTGTTAAAATACAATCTCAGCTTTGTCCTTCAAACTTGGAACCTGTGAAGAGCTGGCAGTAGCACTTGAAGACAGAATATTCTTTGCTTAGGAATGACATTTTGACCTTTTTGTAAAGGACTGAAGGTGTGCAGTTCATTCCCTTCTCTGTTGCAGATGTTCCAGCGCTTGTGTATCCATGTGATCCAGAGGCTGAGGCCGGTACATGCACACCTTTATCTGCAGCCAGGAATGGAAGACTGGTAAAATAAACCCCCTGCAAACTTCTCTTCATTCCATGCATTGCTGCAGCTGCTTTTATTAATGAGTCACTCCGAACAGTCATGTAAAGCTGAAATAGTGCTAATTGTTCTTCATTAATGTGCCCAAACTGCTCTGAGTGATTTAAAAATACCAGTAGGCTTGCAAAGGGCAGTGTCAAGTTGTTTGAAACATTTGCTCCCTTAGAGTAGGTTTTCAGCATGCTCTTTATTTTCTTGTCACTTGGACACTGCAAGTGTAAGTCTCCCTCCCTGGACTTGAGACTCCTGCTGTGAACTGGATCTGGAGGCACAAAGGTGGAAGTTTTCATTTGTACATCCAGTAAAAGAGTTTGGAGATCAGTGGTTAATCCTACAACTAAATCATAGATTTTGTCAAAGAGGAGGAAGAACCCTCTTGGATTCTCCTTTGCTCTGTGTATTATCAAGAAAACTGTCACTTTATCTCCAATTATGAAATACTTAAACCCTTTTTGATACATGATGAGAAGGAAAAAGTGGTTTTACTTTCACCTCTTGTGTTAAAGCTTTAATTGTGATAATGAATTTTCCCATGAGCAAAAATGGCAGAGTTGGTAATAACTGTGCTGCCATATCAAAATTCAGGATATGAAAATACAATTTTCATGGCAAAAAGTAGAATTTAATTTGCTTGCTTGAGTCTGTGACTTGGTTTTGTTCAGTGACAAGATCCAGCCTTGAACAGATGCCTGAGGCTGCAGGTGGATGTTCTCTGTGCCTTGCCTTGATTCCATAGCTATGATTGCACTCTCATTAAATTCAACAAGCAAGTCAAGAGGATGATTTTAAGTAAGAGATCCCCAATAGTGTTCTAAGAGTTCTTTTCCTGAGCAGCACCTTGATTCAGAGCACTGATTGGAGGAACCTTTCAGCATTTCGAGTGCCTGATGCTCCCTTAGCTTGGGCTGTGTTGTTACCCAGGGGTGAGAGCAGGACAGAGCAGGACTTGTGGTGAATTCCTTGGTTTGGACTGGCTGAGGGTGACATTGTGCTCGGTGTGCTGTGTGAAATCCCCACGCTGGGTGTTGCTGTTGTGGCAGCTCGGATGACATGGACGGGCCCGTGGAGGACATCGGGAGCCGCTCGTGCGTCACGCGCTTCGTCAAGACCCTGCTGTCCATCATGGAGCACGGTGTCAAACCCCACAGCAAGCACCTCACCGAGTACTTCGCCTTTCTGTATGAATTTGCCAAAATGGGAGAGGAGGAAGTGAGTGCAGCCTTGCATTTCAGGGGGTTGGTGGTGGCTGTGCATGGCTGTATTTCCAAGTAATTCCATCCCTGCGTTTTTCAGAGCCAGTTCTTGCTCTCCCTGCAAGCCATATCCACAATGGTCCATTTCTACATGGGAACCAAAGGGCCTGAGAATGTAAGTTGGAGTATTTTATATTCCTGCTTTACATCTGTAATTGTTACTGCTGTGTGTCTTGAATCATCTTTCGGCTGTTAAATTAAAATTGCTTCACTTCCACCATTTTTTTCAATATTTAAGTGAATATATTATTAAAAAATATGTTATGTCGACTATTATTGTTTAATATAGAAAAAACAAGTAAAAGCAATTAAAGATGCCCTTAACTTGATACTAATGGTAATGCTATTAACAATTAATTACTTACTCCTATTGTACCACTTAGGTTCTTAAATTTACCTGCTTTTTTTGTTATATAGAGCACATCTTCAGCCAGCCTACCTCTTGCATCTGTAAATACAATTTTGCTTTAGCAAAGTGAATGTTTCAATGTGAAAATTGATTAGATAGTTACCTGGTTTCATTAATGCAAGTTGATGAAGTTGTTTGGAATAAAGGACAAGATATGCAAAGGCCCTTTGAATTGAAGGCTCAAAATGTCCACACTGAAGTTCTCTGTTTTTTTCTTAGCCTCAGGTTGAAGTGCTTTCTGAGGAAGAAGGGGAGGAAGAGGAGGAAGAGGAAGATATCCTTTCTTTAGCAGAAGAGAAATACAGGCCTGCTGCTCTTGAAAAGATGATTGCCCTGATTGCTCTTCTAGTGGAACAATCTCGCTCAGAAAGGCAAGAGCTTCTGAAAGAAACAAAATCAGTTTACAATTTATAGTTCAGAAAGGAATCAGAGATTTTATGGCTTTGTCTGAGAGTTTTATTGTGGGCTTTTTTTTTAACAGCATAAATAAGCTTGTATATGAGCCTATTATATTTTAATAACTTTAAAAGGGGTTGTCATTGTTGACCAAGTGGAAGACTTGGGTTAAATACTTCACATTCAATTGCCCACATTTGGTTTTCTTTTCTTATCGAGTACATTTTTTTTTGTTTCAGTTTTACATCAACACATTTATTGTCTGTTGTATATTGTGATGCTGAAGTATATGAACTAACACTCAGTCCTGAGTGTCTCCCTAGCCATAATCATGCTGAAGTAAAATGATCATTTTCTTTTGTATTGTAGGCATTTGACCTTGTCACAAAACGACATGGCAGCACTGACAGGAGGAAAGGTAATCAAGTTAAAAATCACTTCTTGAGCCTCCCAAACCCTCTGTGGTGTGTAGCTGTAGGCAGTGGACTGTATCTGCTTATTTGTTGCAGGGTTTCCCTTTTTTATTTCAACATATCCGTGATGGGATCAACATCAGGCAAACCTGCAACCTCATTTTCAGTTTGTGCCGGTACAACAATCGCCTTGCAGAGCATGTGAGTAGCAGGGACCTGCAGCTGTTTATTGAAATCTCCTCCCATAAGTGCCATGGGGTAATTGTTGTTATTTTAACTGAATAAATACAAGTCTAAGTGAGTTTTTTGTGTTTCCTTTTCAAGATTGTGTCCATGCTGTTCACATCTATAGCAAAGCTGACTCCTGAGGTATGTAAACATACCACCTGTCCAGTCAATAATCTGTAGTCATATTTTCCTGGTTTAAATCACAGAGATAATCCTTTGCTCATCAAAAATCTTGTGTGGAAGATGATCCATGGAAGTTTTTGTGCCGTTAAATGAAGTCTAACTGCACTGTTTGTGAAGTTTTATAAAACAGAAATTTGCTGTGCCATTTACGATGAAACTTGTATTCAAATCAAATAGCATTTCTAGATCTCCACCAGTATGAGTTCTTTTAAAAAGCTGATAACATTAAAATATTGTGTGCAAGAATAAGTGCAGATAATTGCTTATTATCTGGCTGTTTAAGATTTGGGGCAATGTTTTGTAGTTCTGTGCTGGCAAACACATTTCTCATTCAGAGTAAATTCCTGCCCTGGTAACAACAGAAATACTGAGTGTTCTAAATGGATTCCAGATGCAAAAAATATAATTATAGTTGTAACCACTTTGTTGAAATGTTGTTAAAAGCTGGGTGAGTCTTGGCAGTGTAAAACCTCAAAATGGGATGCTTTTGGATAAACTTCCCAGGATCCATATTCCATGTTATGTAAATACATAAAAATAATAACTTCTCTGAGCTAGTGAAGTCTTCTGTAAACAGAAATCAGGATAAATTGGTGAATTCTTCAGCAATGGACAGCTTGATTCTTTCCTTTTTCCAGATTAATGCCTATATTTCCTATAATACATACATACATATATATAATATATATTTCCTATAACTTCTCCTAGACTGATCCTGTCTCATATGATCCTGTTGCTTTGCACTGACTGTAACCAGTGGGTTAATTTATAGCTGTATATGGATTATGTACAGATTAAATAGTAAGGGATTAAAGTATTATAAATGTTCATGTCTGAAGTTCATAGAAATTTTCTGTGAACTGGGGTTTTTAAAAAAATACTCTTTAAAATGTGGATGAAATGAAATAGATGAAATTGGATATTTTTCCCTTTTCTACATTACAGGCAGCCAATCCTTTTTTCAAATTGCTCACCATGCTCATGGAATTTGCTGGTGGACCTCCAGGAATGCCACCCTTTGCTTCTTACATTCTGCAGAGGATATGGGAGGTACAATATGTAAAATAAAACAGAAGCTAAATTGTCTTTCCTTGTTGGTTCTTTTATGTCTCTTTTGCATTTTATTGTCATCCTTCCTGCATCAGCCCATGATTTTTTTATTATCATTCCTCATCTGAATAAACAGCCAATAGACATTAGAAAGTTCTATTGCAACTTAATGTAGGGTTAATGGCTCTTTCAGTTTAACTTCAGAATTTTAGTTTAATGAGAAATTATTTGATTCATAATAAGGGCCTAGAATACTTTTTCTATACAAATTCCACATAGTTTTCATAGTTTTCTTTTGCAAGGCCTGTAAAATGTTTCAACACCCATCACTTGGTTGTGGGGTTTTTTTGCCTTTATGTACAGATTCCTTGAATATTCATTTCACATTTTTGGATCTTTGTAAAACACCCATTAACACTTTTAACACATAAAATAGTGCTAAACTGAGTCTGCTGGATAATTGCAAGGACCAACCTTGCTTGTGTATCTAAAATGAGAGAGAGACACAGGGATGAATTCCTTGATCTGAGCTGTGGATGAGCAATTAAAGCTTTCTCTTCACCTCCCTGCTCTCTGAGTTCCCAGTACAATTTATTGTCTTCATTCCTGGCTGAGAACAGCATGGCCAGCCTGGAGACTGCTGAGGACCAGCTCATTCCCTTTAATTCCCTTTAAAAAATGGGGCTGGAGCACTGTGGGATGGGACATGGATTGCTATTCCAAAGGATTTCCTCCTGGTCAGGAGCAGCTGTAGGATCACAAGTGATGTGATGGATGAGCTGTAACTGCTGCACCTCAGGTAAAGGGAGTTCAAGCACATCTCAAGGGGCACAGTGACACCCAGCTGCTCACACAGGTCCAGGGATATAAATTGTGCAGGCAGGGATGTGAGACCCAGACTGAATGCATGGACTTGGGGTGTAGATTCTACTTTTTACAGCCTCTCCAGCTTCTAGAAGTCATTAAAAAGTGATTGAGCTCTGCAGACACTGAGAAATGATTGTCTCTCTCTTGGACATTCCCTCCAGCCATTACCCAGGAAATCTGACAGAGTAATTTGTCATTTCTAAATAAAGGGAGGAGATTGTTCTTAAGGTGTTTATTTTTAAAATGAGATTAAAATTTTATAAGCAGAGTTATGGTCGTGTCAGCTGCTCATATTCTTCAGGTGGAGTAGAGGAACTGAGAACAGCTTCAGCAACCCAGTTACTACCTCTGATTCCTTAGGGTAGCATTTTTTCTTGTCTGGGCACCTGGGCCTTGAGGTAAAAAGAAAGTAGTCTTTAAAAACTAACAAAAGAACAAACTACATTTATTGGCTTCATGTCAACAGATTTCCAGCTACACAGAGCCAGAAAAGCACAGGAAGCCTCGTTTTCTCCTTATTCTCTGAAGGTTTGCTGACTGCACAACAGCACTTAGTGCCTTTGGAAAGTACTGGATGAATTCATTCTTCGAAATTGTACATTTGATAAAAAATGTAATAGTTACCCTCAACATGAAGCTGTACAAACATCTTTGCATACCATTTATGTTCTTTTGATGTAACTTAGAAAAATACTGATTCAGTGTTAAGGTTTGGTGTTAGATATTTTTTAAAAATACTTGTTTATGAAGACAAGGTTGCTCATCTTAGTGCTTAATATTTCGACTCCTAAATATCTCATACTATGCAGAAAGAATAGCCAGAGTAATTTCCTGGGCTTAGACTGAACTTTCAAAACTGTGAACAAGATTCAGAAGCAAAAACCAATGAAATTTATTAAAGTTTTCTTTGTGTGCAGAGCAGCTCAATCTTGCAGGTGCTCCGATAGCCCTAAGTGATTTTAAAAAGAAGTGTTGAAAGATATTTTAGGGATTTTTATTACAATCAGTGCATAGTAGGAAGATTAATGTACTCCTTTCGATTTTTTCCCCCTCTCCGTTAGGTCATTGAGTACAATCCCTCACAGTGCCTGGACTGGCTGGCTGTGCAAACACCTCGGAACAAACTCGCTCACAGCTGGGTCCTGCAGAACATGGAGAACTGGGTTGAACGTTTCCTCCTGGCACACAACTACCCTCGAGTGAGAACTTGTAAGTGAATTTTAATTGGAGAAAATTTGTCACCTCTTGCAGTGAGTTGCATGCTCCTGTGTTTGTCTTTTCTTCCTTTTCCAGTTGTTTTAGAATTGCTGGGTTTTAAAATCTTAGGATAATTGTGGTGCCTCATCCAGAGGTGTTCCGAGTTTTGATGAAGACTGTGTTTTCATTTGGTACCTTGAATGATACATTGGTATCATAAGTGGTTAATCTGCAAGGTCCAGGAAAACCTAAAGAAGGAAAAGAGGTCATTCCAGAGGTTTTCCATTGTGTCCATCACATGACTGTACAATAGGTGGGAGTAGTACATGTTGTTCTTCCACAGTAATCTTTAGAATCCTTTGAACTTGTGGATCAAGGAGAAGCTGCCTGTGCTTTCTCCCAGATTCCAGGGTATCCTGGCTCTCTGGTTTGTTCTGCCAGGAATCACACTGTCATATTGCCAGAGAGCATTTTCAGCTTCCCCTGTGTCAGCTTTTTAACAAAGGAGACGCCACTGTCAAAGCAGTACAGGCCACTGACCTTTAACACACTTCTGTGGCTGAGATGTAAAAACTGGAGGTACAGCTTTGCAACAGGCTCAAGTTGTAAACATCTCTGAGGAGGTAATGACCTGTTGATTGAGCAATGGACAGCTTCAGTCATGGAAAACTTCTGGGATGCATTTTGTGATGGGATCTGGGATCACATTCTGTCGTGGGATGCATTGTTATAGCACAGGGAGAACCAGGCAGCAGACAGGGATGTAGGTAGCACATCCCAGCACCACTTTTAACGTGCTTTGTGCTGCTCTTATCCGCTTGGATTATTTTCCTAATGTGAATATAGTAATACCACATTCTGTAAAATGCTTTGAAATCTGTAAATGGAACATGCAGTGCAGTTTAATTGCTGTTTACATGGCTGTTAAGCAGGTATGTCACTGTCAAAGGCGTAACAAATCTGTTTTTATTTGAAGCTGCAGCCTATCTCTTGGTGTCGCTTATTCCAAGCAATTCCTTCCGTCAGATGTTCCGATCGACGCGCTCCCTGCACATCCCCACGCGGGACCTGCCCCTCAGCCCCGACACCACAGTAGTTCTGCACCAGGTCTACAACGTTCTCCTTGGCCTGCTCTCACGAGCCAAGCTCTACGTGGACGCCGCCGTTCACGGCACCACCAAGCTGGTGCCCTACTTCAGTTTCATGACGTACTGTTTGATCTCCAAAACCGAGAAGCTCATGTTCTCCACTTACTTCATGGACTTGTGGAACCTCTTCCAGCCAAAGCTCTCGGAGCCGGCCATCGCCACCAACCACAACAAGCAGGCCCTGCTGTCCTTCTGGTACAACGTGTGCGTGGACTGTCCCGAGAACGTGCGCCTTATCGTGCAGAACCCCGTGGTGACCAAGAACATTGCCTTCAATTACATCCTCGCGGACCACGACGACCAGGATGTGGTGCTCTTCAACCGCGGCATGCTGCCCGCCTACTACGGCATCCTGCGCCTGTGCTGCGAGCAGTCCCCTGCCTTCACCAGGCAGCTGGCTTCTCACCAGAACATCCAGTGGGCCTTCAAGAACCTCACCCCTCACGCCAGTCAGTACCCAGGAGTAAGTGACCCACACCGCAGCGCACCACTCCGTCCTTCTGTGTCCCCTGTAACTTCACGTGCCCAGTGGTGAAAGTATTACGTGTTGGAGTAATTTGTGTCTTTAGATCCATGTGCTAGAATTCATGGGGCATTGGTTCTGGTTTTCCTTGCTGTGTAGCAGCTGGAGAGCAGTTGTTGTTTTCTGGGAGCAGGCCGCTGTTCAGTTTTCCAGCCGAGTCGTAAGAAACAAGGAATAAGCTCTGATGGTGGTCTCTAGAAAGGAGGTTGTATTATAACAAAGGTGGAGGAATTCCCAGTGTCTTCTTTGCTTTGGCTTAGATTTAGCCTGTTGCATTCCAGGGGAGGACAGCCTGGTGTTCCCCTTGGGAACACCCACATACCTGTGGCAGACCTGGTAGTTGTGCTGTCACAAAGTATCACACAGTGACACCTGCAGCAGAGCAGGTGCTGGCTAAAGTAGGTCATGTGTGATGCTCAAACAACTAACAGGCTTACAGAGCCTGGAGGAGACCTGGGTTTGAATGATTACACAGTGAATATTGCTTTGGGATCCTTTGGGGTGTGCAGGGACACAAAGAATACAAAGTTTCCCATCACTATGGAGAGGAGAAGGATGCAGGGAATCTTCTATGTTGAACTTCTGCCTAGATGAGCTCATGGAGAAATTTTACACTCTGACAGTCCTCTTGCTCTCCTCAGAAGTCTCAGTTTGTCTTGCAAGGGGCCTGAGTTACTCCACTGTGTTTGGTGTTTGCCAGGCATATGGGACTGCAGCAGGTTTTGGCACAAGCAGCTTTCTGAATGTTTTGTCCCAGGGATGGGGATTTCAGATTGCTTTGTACATACTAAATGTGACAGTGAGCTGTGCTCTTAGGAAGCATCAAAACTTCCAATTGTATAACTTTGAAATATCTGAACCATACCATAGTGAGAGAGCTGAATCTAACCAAGTCTTTCTGTGTTTTAGGCAGTAGAAGAGCTGTTTAACCTCATGCAGCTGTTTGTAGCTCAGAGGCCAGACATGAGAGAGGAAGAGATCGAGGACATAAAGCAATTTAAGAAAACCACCATAAGCTGTTACCTGCGCTGCTTGGACGGACGCTCTTGTTGGACAACTCTCATAAGGTACAGCCCTGTGCTCATCCAGCAGCTCTGCTGGAATTCCATCCTCAGCCTGCCCCCACAAGCAGAGCTGTAGCTCCTGCTGCTCTTGTTGCTAGTTGTTACTTTGGAGCAGAAATGTGATGTAGAAATTGTGCCTGTGGGACAGTTTTATTGTATTGTGTCTTCAGAGCGTGTTTCATTTCTGGGCTTAGGAAGTACAGCTGAAAGTGCTGCTTGGGCATTCTGAGCAGAGCTATAAATTGCCTGTGCATGTAGGTCAGGGCTGGTGTTTTAAATGGAGCTGTTGGTGCACTGAAACCCTTGTGGAAAGGACAGACTGTGTTACCTGCAGGGGCTCCATGCACTCACCTGTCACAGAGCACAGCCACATTATCCCAAATAATCTTTATGTGGAAAGAAACCATTCATTAGCATAATCCTTTTATTTCTGTTCTATTGTAAGCATAAAATATTCTGATAAAAATGTTTTCAGGCATTTAAAAGGCCAAACATATGCTTGACTGAATCTATTGAAATGTATCATTTAAGAAGCATAAACTTCTGTCTTTCCAAGTACATCATCTTCCACATTTTTGCAAGGGTTGTATGGGAAATATTTCTGTAAAGGTTATTTATAAATTACTTACCATAACATAAAGGAGGTCAGTGGCAGAGGCATTTTTAAATTAAAAAATAGGGTGGGGTAATGATGAGAAGAATTATGTTCTTTTGGGAATTCTTTGTTCTTTTGTGCTTATTTTCCAAAATAACTATATAAATTTTGTGAGTATAACAATTTTAAGCTTGGGATATGATTTTCAGTGTTCTCAATGTTTGGATTTTTTTCCTAGTGCCTTCAGAATATTATTAGAATCTGATGAAGACAGACTTCTCGTTGTGTTCAATAGAGGATTGATTCTGATGACTGAGGTAATTACTTTGTTATTTAATTATAGCAAACATCTCGCCCTGGTGCTTCCCCTGTCAGCTTTAATAAGATTTCTTTTTAGTACTAAAAAGATCAGGAAATTGTTTGTCTCCTTCTCAGGACAGAGGGAAAACCACCAACAGCTTACACTGAGAGGAATAAATTAATGCTTTTTTGGTGTCATTCCTTTTGGTACAGATAATTGGGAATGAATGGCTGAGTGCAGTCACACAGTTGTTAGTGGTTAAAAAGTGTTAAGGCAACAGGTTAAAAACCAGAAATAACTTCAAAATGTGATTAATATTTTTGACCCTCCTTTGAGGCCATTCTGAGGCAGTTCTCCTTTTCTTTCCTACTGTTGTGCCTTTGTTTGCAAGGAGTGGTCTGAAACACATAAACTGGATTTCTTTCTGATGGAACTAAACCTAAAAGGCATTTCTGGAGCACATCTAATTGTTGTAAATGGGGATTTGGTCCATGAGACCAGGATTAGTTCCGAATTGAATGGAAAAAAATTAAATAATGCACCTCTGAAATGGATACAATGGAATGTCAAGTCCCTGCTCCCAGCAGCTTCACTCTACAGGTCCACATGTCCTGAAATATCCTGGATTCTATTCAGCACTTCCATTATTGAGGTGATGGATGAGAACCTGTGTTTCTTAAAAGCATGGCAGTGCTCCATGGGGTAGGATCCCTTTGAGAACAAGAATAAAAATCTGGATGTGTTAGAGAAAGCAGAAAACCAAGATTCAGTTCATTCTTGGCACCTGTAGAACAGTGCATTCAGGAGAGATATTAAACTGGGAAATTCCATGGTGCAAGACAAGTAGCTCAGAGGTAATTTTGGCTGTGCAAAAAATGGGATTTTGGAATAGGTTGCTGCAGGAGGGGACAGGCAGCACAACTGGAAATCATCAGAAGGACTTGGAGCAAATACCTGTCAAGGATATTTAGTTTGCATTTAGGCACATGGCTGGACTGGATGATGCTTTCAGGTTGATTCCAGTCCCATTATTATATGGTTTGTATAAAAAATCATTTTACCTCTTTTCATGTACTGGTTTGCATTTTCTGGGAAAAGGTGTGATAGAAAGAGCTGGAATTACAGAAACAGAGCAGTGCTCTTTGAAAATTGAGTTTTCAAGAGCTTGTTATAAATATAAGCCTATAGATTAATTAATTGTAGTTAATTGCTCCAGAATATCTCTTCTTTTCTGTTATGAAAATATCTCCATCCAGTAAACTGGGTGTAAAAGGTCAGGAACTGGGCTATAAGGTTATCCATATGTGAAATGTAAGGAGATTAAGGTACATACATAGAGATCTAGAAAAAGAATTTGGTTTAGCTTAGTTAGCCCTCATCCATACTAACAATGGATAATTAAGTTTATGAAGAGTGTGTAGTATAAAATAATTTTTTTCTCTGTGTAAAACATTGCTAGAAATTAGATTAAATTGGTGCTACTTTACTGTCAATCGTTGGCTGGAAGTGTTTTGCCTGGTGACAAAAAAACTGCACTAAGGAGTTGTCACATCCAGGAAAGTTTTCCACTTAGGGATGGCCTTGTATCTTTTGTCTTCACTGTAATATGAAAAGGGCCTGGCAAGAGTTTGCATTCCAGGGACTGAGGCTACTGTTTCTTTATCTTTCAAATACCCCAGCAGATTAAATATCTTCTCTTACATCCTGCGCTAGAATTTTTGCAGTTCGGAAATGAGTTGCTTTTCCTTCCCAATATTTCTATAAATCATAGATGCCCAGAAGGTGCAAAAGGAGAAGTAATTAATCTGATGTACAGCCATATATCCTTCAGCAGCATTTTGAAAAATGACTGGCATCCATCTTAATCCTACCTTTTTTTCCCCAATTTCACATATCTGTCTGTATTTGTGCACCTCTTGTATCACTTTGTCTGCTGGCAAAGAAAGTTTGGGATTACTGGGATATAAAAATACAATAAAAAGTGTCTCAAATGACACTTTGTTCACTAGGTTGTAGATAAAGCTGTGCAAACTTGGTAATTACTTCGAGCTGGTAACACAAAGCTTTTACCTTGAAAATAAAGGAAGAAGTTTGTGATTATATCCAACACCTTATATTTTTTGAGGATAAAATATCTTGTTTGAGCATAAAGTAAATGGAAATGTATCTGCAGGATAAAAAGAGGAATACTAACAAGTACCTTAGTTTGGCAACATAAAGTTTTGGCATTTTTTTTCTTCTTTCCAGTCCTTTAACACGTTGCACATGATGTACCACGAGGCCACAGCTTGCCATGTGACTGGAGACCTGGTAGAGCTTCTGTCCATCTTCCTTTCAGTTCTGAAATCCACACGTCCATATCTGCAGAGAAAAGGTTTGATTATAATTCTTGGAAGGATTATGCCTCTTGTCTCTAAATTAATTTTCCTCACCCAAACCCTAGTGGGGTTTTTTTTGCTTATTAGCTGTTTTTAAAAACTTGCTGTACGACAGATTATGTGGCTGTCAATAGATACTAAATTGTTATTTATTAAATTACTTATTGACTTCATACAGAACAATTCTGTGCTGTGTTTAACAAGCTTTTGAGCCATGAGCTAAGCAGCCTCCTGGGATGTTTGCATTTGCAGATGTGAAGCAAGCTCTCATTCAGTGGCAGGAGAGGATTGAATTTGCCCATAAGCTCTTAACTCTACTCAATTCCTACAGTCCTCCCGAGCTTAGAAACGCCTGCATTGGTAAGTCCTGGCCATGCAGGACCTGTCCTGCACAGGCACCTGCTGTGAGGTGCAAATGCCACTTTCACAAGTGCTCTATTAGAAACTCTGGAGGTTGGGATTGTTGCTGTGATACTGGCGGTGCATCAGTACCGCTGTTGTTACTCCAGAGAGTTCTGGGTTTGTCAGCTTGCATTGAATATTCCTGTGTTAGCTCAGGCACTCAGACTGGGGGCACAAAAATTCACAGGTCTCTTTGTGAGACTGATTTGCTACCTGATAAGGGACAAGACTGAGGAGTGGCTCCTCAGCTCAGGTGTCACTGAGTTTCACGTCAAATCCTAAATCTGACTTTAAAATTCGAACATGAACTAAAGCTCCCCTCAGAAGGGAGCATGGAGACCAAGTTACTCTGAGAAACAGCTTTCCCTGTTCATTTTTATGATTCAGTACTGTGAAGTGTAATAGTGGAACTAAAGCTTAAGTAGCTTGTAGAAGGAATGGATTTTAAAGTGTAGACACAGATATATACAAATGCCTCTCTTGCATTAGCAAAGCTATTTCAGAAAGGTCCATGTTTTTTCTAGTTTAGGCTTTTTTTAATATTATTTAATGGGTTGCTGATAAAGGCCTAGCACTGTGCCCAAAATACCTTTTTTGTGTGTATGATTTGTATGCATTTCCCCCCATTTTGAGTATTTTCTCCTTGTCCTCCTGACTGCTGCTGGTTGCCATTTTCCAGGCATCAAACCTGCTCTGTTAAAGAAGAAGCAAAGAGGGTAATTTTACTGAGGTTCTTTTTCCAAGCTGGCCCCTCCCTGGTGGTTGCTGCAGCACTGAGCAGGGTCTGCCCCAGAGGCAGAGGTGAAGGGAATGGGGACGGAGTCAGGGGTGTCACTCAGGTGCTGCTCACAGCAAAAGGGATATGAGAGAGAGTTTGCAAATGCATGAGTATTACATTGAACTGTTTGCTGTTAAGAAATAACAATTTGTAATAGCAAAAACAACTTTTTGTTTGTAGATGTCCTCAAGGAGCTTGTACTTTTAAGTCCTCATGATTTCCTACATACTCTGGTTCCATTTCTACAGCACAATCATTGTACATACCACCACAGTAATATCCCAAGTAGGTATTTCAGTGATTGTATTTTGAAGTTCTCTTACACTATTATTACTCTGTCGTGTTCCTTGCTGATGTCAAATATTGACCTTTTTAATATATCCCTATTTTATCCGAACTTACACTACAGTGTCTCTTGGACCTTATTTTCCATGTCGTGAAAATTTGAAATTAATAGGGGGGAAAAGCAATATTCGTCCTCCGCGTCCCGAACTCAACATGTGCCTCTTGCCCACCATGGTGGAAGCCAGCAAGGTATGTAAACAAGTGGTCCTATAAAGAATTATTTCTCTGTTGTTTTCCCATTTTTATAAAAGTTTTGGAAGAATCCAGTAGCTCAATGCATTTACCTTTTCTTTGTAAACAAAGCATAATTCTTCTTCAAGATGTGTTGTCCTCATATACTCCATTCTAGATGTGCACTTCAGAAGCACCATTTCCCTGCCCTTGGGGATACACAGCTTCATATTGCAGACACCATAAGGGTTTGGGCCTTGTGGTAGGAAAAAAACCCATAGCTCAGATTTTGGTAATTTCCCACTCTGTCTGTGGCATTTATAAAAGAAATTGAGGCACCACCCAGGGACTGTCCAGATGGGTTTCACACTATTTGAAGATTTATTGCCAGACAGCCAAGGAGACCCCGCAGGTTCCATTAGAGTCCATTCAGCTGGGACTGAGGCGTAATCTCCTACTTGTCTGGGTAAAATCCAGTGCCTGAAATGTCATCAAGGGCTTTAAGTCTTTTCACTTGCCATTTTCCCTTCTGTGGGCTTCCTGCTGGGATGCCAGCTTTGGTGGGGCTGCTCCGTAGTGACTTGCCACGTCCCGTTGTTACAGCTGCAGCAACGGTGGGATTCAGCTCACGTCACTTTGCCTATCTAAAAGGTCAGCATCCAGCTCTTCCTGGGGCTCCTGGCCATAAATAGTTACCCTGGGAAGGAGAGAAAGAGCTGCCCTCCTTCCTGTCCCAGGAGTGCAGGGAACACCAGTGACTAGATTTTAGATAGCTAAAGTCAGGTCAGGTGAATCCCACCCGAAAAGGAATATGTATGGACAATCATTTGAAGCAGGAGAACTGGTTACTTGCTGTCCGGTAACTGTGGTTCTTCAAGATGCTTTGTCCACACAGATTCTGTGCTCCTCCTGCTGTGCTAATTCCGAGTCCTGTCCTAGGGGATTCTTACGGGTGAAGGAATTGAGTGGTGGTTGAAGCCGCCATACCCCTTGTGCCCTCAGGTACAGTGGTCGCAAGGACACACTGGGTGCAGGCACAGCCCCAGTGGACACAGCTATTCAGAAAGAATCCAATCTCCTGCACATGGGGCCTATGTGCACGTAGATGGGAATCTGTGTGGGCAACACATTTCGAAGAAGCACGGTTACTGTAGGGTAAGTAACCCTTCTTTTTTAAAGCTTTCAGAATGATGCTGTGTCTATTTGTGCACCATCAAATTGACTGTGTAATCCAAGTGTTTGAAAAGATGTTAGAGAGCCACAAACTGTCTCTGGTGGGTTTCCCCATCGTGCATCCAGAAGTGACACTACAGAATGTAAATACCTGGACTTAAAAAGTTGTCATATTACATGATACAGTATTTCACCCTTTATATCGAATTCCTAATGCATTAGGAAGGAGAATATTTTTAAACCTCTAGAACCACATCCACAGTCACACTGCCCTGTGGTTTTGCATGCTTGTTTTTCATTCAGTTGCTTTGTATAAGGTTGCATTTTTTTGCCTGAGTTTTAGAGGTTTCCTCTTGGCTCTCTGATGCCATTTTAACCTTATATACATCCAAAATATTAAAGTATCGACATATGTCTACCATTTGAGATATTTCTGAAAATTCTGCTCTGAAGCTCAGTCTCAGGAAAATTCTGATTTCTACAGATCACAACTGACAAGTTACAATTTCAAAAGCAGTAGTGTGTATATATTTAGGTGTCTGTATGTGATACTGCATTTTCTTGTCCTCTTCAAGCCGTGGTATTTGCACAGCTTTGCACCCTCTGGGTCTTGGCTCAGAACCCTCCAATCAGAGATTTCCTGGCAGGGAATTGCATTTGCCATCCTTCCTCCTATCACACCCTGATGCTTGCCAAGGGCTGGCTGAGGAGGCACCTGGAGATTCCCACTGTTCTCCTGTAGTCCAGGATGAAATATGGCAGGGCAAGTGACAGGCAGGGAGATGCTCAGGGGAATCTGGGAGCTGTCCTGTGGCTTTGGAGGTTAAATGAGGCTCTCTTAAATCTTCAGGGCAAAGACGATGTTTACGACCGGATGCTGCTGGACTATTTCTTCTCTTACCACCAGTTCATCCACCTCCTGTGTCGAGTTGCAATCAACTGTGAAAAGTTTACTGAAACTTTAGTTAAAATGAGTAAGTATCATTATAATTTATATTCAGTTTTTAAGAAAAAGCAGAGCTTTTGAAACTTGTTGTGTTTGGATATTATTTTTATCCACAAAACTGTTAATCTGTGTATAAGAGAGTGCAGCCTTACCCACATGACTGAAATGTTTCAGGCCTGCCCAGAAAAGAGCTGAAGTAACCACTGAGAATTCAGTCTTATTGTACATTTAGAGTTTAATACAGGACTCACTAAAGCTCTTTCTGGGTGGTTGACAGTTTAAATTGCTTTGGATCTGATCCTGAATCCTCAGCATCTCAGCAATGGCAATTAATTGACAATATTTCAATTCTTGTGTTCCCACACAACCCCGAGGACGAGTTCCTCAGTGTGCACAGATCTCAGTGTCACACCAATAATCTCATCCAAAGAGCAATGAGAGAATGTCCTTTTATCCCCTAAATTACCCATCTGCTTGTTGTTTGTCACACTTTCCCAATGTATTTATTAAATGGGCTGTAAAAACCTCACGGACACTACAGCTTCTAATGATACAAAATGCTTGGAATGGAATGCTTGGAATCCTATAAAATGACACAGCACCTTGGCACTGCTTTTCTGAGGAATTTCCAAAGTTCTTCCACACTGACTTCTTCCCTCATGCCATTGCAGGTGTCCTGGTTGCTTATGAAGGTTTGCCACTTCACCTTGCCCTCTTCCCCAAACTCTGGACTGAGCTTTGCCAGACTCAGGTAAGAGTCAGAGCCAACAGAATGGAAACACAGGCAAAACACACTGAATGTGGAACAAAGATCCCACAGTTGTAACTGGTGGATGTTTAATAAAATACTCTGCCTATGTTACTGCCATGTGAGAAGTCCTGCTAAATCAAATAGCAAACCCTGGTAAATTGTATTTGCTCCCTGTACATTCTGAAAAGCTTAACACAGCAATTCCCCCCAGTAATGGTGGTGGGTGTGCAGAGAGCACCTCATCCTGCCTGTGAAATTCCAGCTTTTAATGTAGCACAAACACTGGGATGATGAAGGGCAAATGAGGAGGTGGCAAAGTCTGGGTGTGATTGCAGAGGACCCTGTGGTTGGCTCACAGATCAAGAGGTTCCCCCTTCCCACACACATTGGTGGGGATAAACTGACTTTCCTGGAGAAGGAGCTTCATCACAGGAAACAGGAAATGAGAATTGTCAGTAATTGAGCTGTACAATTTACTGGCATCTGATACACCCGAACTGTTTCTCAGTGGGCCTGTCTTGCAGCTCTAGTGCTGACTCTGCCATCTCTCTTCTTGCCAGTCTGCAATGTCCAAGAACTGTGTGAAGCTCCTCTGTGAAGATCCAGTTTTTGCAGAATATATCAAATGTATTCTGATGGATGAAAGGACCTTTCTTAACAACAACATTGTCTACACCTTTCTGACCCATTTTCTTCTCAAGGTACGTGGTTCTTTTAGCAGTAATTATTACTCCAAGGAATGCTTCATTCTGGGATGCTGTTTTCACAGTTCCAATTTTTTGCAGCTTTTAAAAAAATACTTTGTTTCCACAGGTGCAAGGGCAGGTATTTTCTGAAGCAAATTGTGCCAACTTAATCAACACTCTAATTACAAATCTAATAAATCAGTATCAAAGCCTAGAATCTGACTTCAGCAACCAGAGAGTTGAAATTTCCAAAGCAAGCTCTACATTAAATGGGGTGAGTGTTTTCTAACAAACACGAGGCAGCTCACATCCTACAGAAACTCCTCAGTGCCCTGTGCCAGGTGTGTTAGGCACTCCCTGCCTCAGCTCAGTTCCTGGGGGAGCCATGGGAAGGTGGGAATATTAACCTGACAGTGGGGAGAAAAGTATTAACAACTGCAGGAGCATTAATGGTGGGAGTGCAGCAAAGTTTTGTCTCAGCATAGCATTGTCACCTCCAGGACTGATCTGTGTTAAGGTCAGCAGACAGCAAGTGGGGAGTTTCAGTGGTGTGAGCAGCTCTAGAATGGGATCTTTGGGCTGCTCAGAACATGAACAGCAGCTCCTTATTGCACAGTCTCTGTGTGCAAGATTCATCAAACACCAGTCTGAAATAAGGCTGAAGTTTGTTTCTCTGTTCCCAGGACCTCCGAGCACTTGCCTTGCTGCTTTCAGTGCACACTCCAAAACAGCTCAACTCAGCCCTGATTCCAACTTTACAAGAGCTTTTAAACAAATGTAGAGCTTGTCAACAACAGAGGAACTCATTACAAGAGCAAGAAGCCAAAGAAAGAAAAACTAAAGGTTTGGTGTCATTTTTTTACCAAATTAATGTAATAGATTATTTTATCCCTGCAGCATGGGCTCCAAATCCCAGTGGTACACAAAAATATCTTTTTATTGTGCTATTAAAAGCTGAAATTCGTGAATTGCAGGAATTCTCTGCAAGGAAACAAGTGTTTATTATGAGAAGGGTGGGAATGGGGTTATATATGAAAAGGGTGAGCAGCGGCTGTTCCCTGAGCACGTCCCCTGTCGCTGCAGATGACGAAGGAGCCACTCCGGTGAAGCGGCGGCGGGTGAGCAGCGACGAGGAGCACACCGTGGACATCGGCGACATCAAGGCCGAGCCCCGCGAGGCGCTGACCCCCACCAGCACCTCGGACAACGAGACCAGGGACTCGTCCATCATCGACCCCGGCACGGAGCAGGACCCGCCCTCCCCCGAGAACAGCTCCGTCAAGGAGTACCGGATGGAAGTGCCCTCCGCGTTCCCCGAGGAACAGCACGCCGACGAGCAGCCTGGCAGCGGGAAATTCGAAGAATGCAAAGAGTTCAAAGACCTGCAGGCTTCCAAGGATTCCATGGGGGCCGAGGAGGACTCGGAGTTTCCTTCCACGTCGATTTCAGCGGTTTTATCCGACCTCGCAGACTTGCGCAGCTGCGATGGCCAAGCCTTACCATCCCAGGACCCCGAAACTAATTTATCAATCAGCTGTGGCCATTCCAGAGGACTTTTTAGTCACATGCAGCAGCATGACATTTTAGACATCCTGTGCAGGACCATTGAGTCTACGATTCACGTGGTCACACGGATATCCGGGAAAGGAAACCAAGCTGCTTCTTGACATTAGATGGAGCATGTCTGCTTTTAAGTCTTTTATTTTTTTTTTTAAATCCTTCTTCCCCCCCCCAAAAATGCTGTTTGTATAAGTTTTGCTTATTTCTGTTTTGTGCTTCAGTTTGTCCAGTGCTCTCTGCTTGAATGGCAAGATAGATTTATATGCTTAATTCTTGGTCAGGCAGAACTCAAGATTATTTTTTTTAAATTTTATTTTATTTTGCATCTACCGTACACTTTCTTAAAGGGCAATCAGATAATGGCTATGTTTTATGTAATTAAGAGTTCACTGTAGTGGCTTTCATTTAATATGGCTGTCTGGGAGACAGGGCCTCCTGGCCCTGTATGATGTAATTTAAACTTATGGCATTTTTACTGTGTATAATATGGTGTCCTCTGTGCCAGTTTTGTACCTTATAATCGAGGCAGATTGCCTCAGATCGCTGTGGTTCTTATTATCAAAATTAAGTTTACTTGTATACTAAACAACCACAAGAAATTTGATTCTGTAAAGAATCCTCTTTAGCTGTGGCCTGGCAGTATATATATGGTGCTTTATTTAACAGAATACCTGTGGAGGAAATAAAGCACACTTGATGTAAAATTAATTGTTTTATTTTTATTGACATGATCAATTGCTATTCTGTGCACTTCATTAAACTGATTGTGATGACTTTTCATTTGTTTATAATATGTTGGTTCAGTCTTTGGATTTCTCAGCAAAGAACTTCGTAAGTGAAACAGCAGCAGAGAGAAATGATGGTCAGAGGTTCAGATTTGATGTGAATTTTGGTGCTTGTTTGTTGTGCACAGGTGTTCAGCCACACAGTGGAGAGGGACCGGTGCTTGGTGTTGGAACATGAAGTGTTGTCAAAATCCAGTGGAACTTGGCATCTCATTTCCCTTATTTTAACATCGCTTACATAATTTTTCTCCTGCACCATTCACAGACTTCCTTTCTTTTTTTCCCTTTGCTCTATCTGGCTGTGCTCCCTCACTTTTTACAGCTTCTGCACCCCTGGAATGACCATATCATCTCTCCCATTATACTTCCCTGTTTTTTCTGAGTAATACCAGTTTCCTGTGTGACCTTTTGGACTGTCAGTGCTACTGGTTATAGTATCTGATTTAACTCCATTTTCAGCTTCATTTTCCAGTTGCTCAGCTCATTTGTTTTTATATTGTCTTCACCTACCTTGATCTTTTTTTCAAAATTCTTTCTTTACATCTACCCTTCACTGCAATTTTGCATCACTTGCTTCTCCTTGAGTCTGTGATGCTCTTGCTCCCTTTGAATTTACTTACTGGTTTTAATTTTCTGTAATTAATTTGTCCTTAAAGTTTACAAATTTATATTCCTGTTCATTTAGGACTTTTATCCTGCATTTACAGACACTGCTGATATTGTAAGTGCTTAAGTTGGTATACTCATTATTCAGACATGAAATAATTATGTGTTTGTTCTTTTCAGGAATAATTTTATTACCTTTTATGTTTAGCTTTCTCCAGATTGTAACTAGAGAGAAATCATCAACAGCTTCTAGTCAAAACTTCTACAATCAGAATTTGTCTGTCAAGGAAAACATTGGCCTGTGGATCAAAACCTGAGTTGCAGCAGCTGCTGGAACCCTTTGGGTGAGTAGCTTTCTGAATTAATCAACCTCATTAACACTGTGCAGCTGATTGGTGGGATGTTGTCTGAGCTGGTGCCCCTTGCTGGCTGGCTTAAGCAGCTCCTGCAGGATGGGATCACACCTGACTTGTGGCATTCTGGCCTTTGGGGTGTTTTCTTAGCTCATTTTCAAGCAGACCAACTATAAACAGTACTTGACGGTGATTTCATAAAGGATACACAAATACTGCACTATTAATCATGTCAGGATTACCAGAAATAGGATTACTCTTACAGCTCCTCCCTTACCTCCTAATTGCCCCCTTGAGTATTCCTGTAATTTTTACAAAGAATTTTTTTGAACAGAAGTAAGCAATACCTGCACTTATGTATCTTGCTTTTCCAGAGCCTGTTTCCAGGTGTTTGTCCTCTGTCTCCCTCACTTTCCATGCTCTAAAAATCGTAATTCTTTCCATTCTATTCCCCTTCTCTCACTTTAAATCAGTTTTCTGGTTTGTATTTTTTCTGCTTTTAAAAATGTTCCCTTATCCTGCCTTTGAAAACCATTTAACTCTAAATCCTTTAATCTTCCACTGGCTTCCTCAGTCTCTTAAAGCTTTGATTTTCTTCCAGATTTTATCCCATTTCTCATTTATTATTACTTATTTCCTCCTGGAATTTCTACCTCCCATTTAACCCCTTCAAAATTAAGCTTTTAAATACCTTCTCCATGCTTAGCCAGTCTCTCCTCTGGCACTTCAAGTGCTGAGATCTGTAAAGAATTTTGGCCATAATCTTACAAATCATATCTTTCCCACTGTATTATTTTTCTCTTTGCCTTTCTCAGCTGATTATCATCTAACATTTTTTACTTTTAATTGGGAAGTCTAGGAGAAATTTTAGCACCAGAGGGGGATGGAGCTGCTGCTCCTCGTTTTCCAGGGGTTTTGGCAGCCCCACACCTGGAGCAGGGACTGCAATGCTGGAAGCACAAGTAAGTCCTGTCTTTTTTAACACCAGTAATTGGCAATTGCTCCATTCCAGTGAGGGCAGGGAGACAGGAAAACCAGGGGATTTCAGTCATGAGGGAAAATGGGTGAGACACAATTCCCAGAGATTACTGGGGCTAGTTTCACTGTTTGAAGAAACCTGGAATTGCGTAGAACCACCTACTCTCAAGGATTAAATCGTTGCAAAATCTCTTCAACCATCTACCCACAAACCTGCTGAAGCCTGAACTGTCTGAAACCTTAATTTCCCTCTGTCAACCACTACCCTAAATCATTTTTGTATTCAAAACATCAGGCTTTTCTTCCTTGAATACTGAGGGGGGGAAAGTGGTAAGTAAATTTTGAGCATTCAGAAACAGATGCTAAAATACAACATTATTCAAGAGGTTGTTCCCCAGCTAGCCCCTGGACTCTTCAAACAGCAACACCCAGGAACTGCTCTGTGCCTTTCCTGTCACTTTGGGGACTTGGTTCTTTTTACTAGCACAGACCTCACCTCAGTTCAGAGGGGTTGTTAATAACTGACTGCAAACTCTGCAGGAGAACCTGGCCTGTAGCAAGGAGCAGCACCTCTGTATCCTCAGGACGATGGAAACTTTTTGGGTGGTAAGGTTGCCATCTGTTGGCATCCTGTAAAAATAAAATATATAGGACTTAACTTCTAAGCAACTTATTTAGTGTGGCAGTATCAGTTTATGGAGAAAATCAGCTTGATGTAAAATCACATTTTTATTGAGCCAAGCATGTTTTCCAAAGGCAGCCTGCCTTGTTGTGGTCAATTTGCTTCAGATTGCATATTTCATTTGTACACTTCATTTATAAAGCATTTGAGAACTAAGGTGTCCTTGCTCACCTCAAGATGGTTTAATTAGGAATTACAATTTGTTCCTGTCGAAATTCTCTTAACAGTTGTTCTCCTTGAGGTACAGCATTGCAGAGGGCTGTAAATCATTTCAGTGGAAGGTTTTACAGAACTGCAGAAAGCAAGCACTACTACTGTTTGTTTCTTCCTAAATAAATGTCACACAGAGGTCAAGTAAGGGAGTATAGTGCATGCAGACCTAATAATTACATGATATCATTAATTATCTTTCCTAAAACTGCAGCTGCAAACAGGCTGCAGGTAAAAGCATCTAGCAAGTATTCCACAAGGCTGTAAATGAAATCCCCCCCTTTCCTGAAATGGATCAGCAGTTTTGTAATCCCTTTCAGCTCACCTCTGCTGGGAACTCCGTCTCCTACCAGCATTTAATTTTGCCACTTGATACACTGAGTATTAAGGAACTGGAAATGCTTCCTATTGATGTGTAGCTCACCTGCCTCTGAGGGCAGGACTCACTGCAGCTCAATCATTATCACTTTCTGGAGTTGCAGGCAAGCAGAACAGAGATCACTGTCCCCAAGTAAAGCTGTTGATACACAGAGTCTGACTTGCCTCTCATTCCCTAAAAACCCATAAATAGTGCTATGTACAGTCTCATAGAAGTGGGTCTTTATTCTTCCCACAAATAAATTATATTTTTCTTTTTTTTTTTAGAAAACCAAATGTTAACAAAGTATAAAAAGTAATGCCCTAACAAAACTACAGTGCTGTTATCATTCCATGCTGTCTTTTGATTGCTGCAGTAAAATATGTATTTCTTCAAAATATTGCTTCTTCCAACATTGTCTTGTACTCTCTTCATGGGAGACAGGAACCCCTTTGCATTCCAGCTCCAGTTCCGACTGAGCCACCAGGTCCTGGAAGTTCAAGGCCACTGTTGCATAGTGTTCTGAGGGAAGAAAACAGGACCCCTGAGTGAAGTGCTTTTTAAAGAAGGACATTTGTTGGTGCTGACTCCCTCTCTGCTCTGCCTGTCTGAGCACAGCCTCTTTTCACAGCTTCTCCAAAAGACATAGACCAAGGGAATGCCCAGCCAAGGCTGGTCCCTGCCATGATTGGTCTTTCTCCCTGCAAAGGAGCCCTCCACCATCTGAGATCCTTGGAAAAACTCACCATCAGGCCAGCTCCTACACCGCCACTTCAGGACAAGTCTTTGGCTTGGGACCTGTGGAAGATAAGAAAGTTCTCCTTGTTAGCACCTGAGAGAATTCCCACTGCAGTTCTCCCTGAAATACAGTGAGAGGAGCAGTATCTTATGGAATACTGGACACAGGCATGCAAAGAAGAGCAAAATTGGGGTTTGGTTTTTGAAATAAACTGTTTTTCATGGAGCTTTCAGCATGCTGCATTCCACTGTTCTGTTTCTGCTGTGGGAAAAGACCAGGACTCATTGATTACTGCACACAGAACACTGATTTTCTTGCAGACTTTGAAACAAGGACAAGCCCAGTTTTCCCCACTGAAATTTTCAAGTGTGACCGAGTGATTTGTTACACAACCCAGCCTGGCCCAATACACAAGTCAGGCACTCCTGCAGATGAAAATGGTTTTTAGGACATTTTAAAAAATGCAGCTGAGCTCTAATTATCAGGTTTTTCCCTTCTATCTGCACCAGCATTCAGTTGGGACAGGGCAATACTTGCCCTGAATAGAAGAGAGATCATCTCCCCAGTTAAAAAGGGATGGGTTTTGGGAGATAAACCTTGAACCTGCTTTCTCCATCCTCTCAGTTACAAAGGATTGTGCTGAGTTTTCTGCTCCCTCTGCAGGGTGCTTAGGTGTGGTCAGTACCTGCTGTTTTGATGCGACACAAAAACCACACAACAAAAGACCAACAGTTTAGCTTGGAAACAGAGGAACTGAAAGATGCACTAGAGAAGCTGAAATTCACAAATTTAAGCTGCTTTCTAGCTCAGAGAAGGAGCCACCACCCTCCCCCCCTTTGTTAAAATGGACCAGGAGCTTTTTACCAGTTCTGTGTATTCACCGCTGACAAAGCCTTCGAACATCTGAAGTTTGCCTCCTTTCTCTGCTTCAATCACAGCTTGGCACTTGGAGAACTTCTGTACCAACTAACAAAAAAAGAAAAACACAAAATTCACCATGCTGGAAGACAAGGGAGACGTGCTGCAGGAATTAACTGAACTCTGATACACCTGGAAGTCTTTGAACACTCATCAGACTTTTGATTTTATACAGTATTTCTGGGCTGGTGGCAGGGGCCAGTGAAAATATTAATGCTGAGGAACTTCTTTCTACTGGTAAATACAGAGCAGCACAGGCTCTGCCCCCAGCACATCCACAAGTGGAGACAAAACTGGCTGTTCCCAGACTGGGAAATGAGGAAACAGAGCAGCAGCTTCAGGAAGGTGCAGAAGAGCTGCTAAGAGCCATTTCTCTCTTTCCCAGAGGTAGCCCTGGAATTGTAATTTCAACTTCTCCAATACCAGCCCAGACTCGTCTGAAGGACACAAACCCAAAATGAGTGACTGTATGTTTCATCCCCTATAAGAAACAGTTATCATTACCTCCAGTAATTAATCTGATTAAGCTGTGGGTAACAGCAGTGCCATTACTGAGCCCTTCAGGCTCCTCAGCAACGCTTATACCAAAGAGCAAAGCTTTTGTTAAGGACAGCACAAGGAAGCTGCACCCAAACCACAGAACAGTGCAGCCTCACGTTGTTAAGGGAACAACTGACAAAAAAGGATCTAAGGCAGCCTAATAAACTCTCATCAAATGGAATTTGTACTTGACACTGTGACATGTTTATTACTTACACAACTCTTTAGCAGCATCAACATCCACATTCAGTTAAAATGCCTCCTGAAAGTATCACTTACTTCCTTCTTTGTGAAGATGCTGTAAAGCTCATCAGCTGGAGAGTTGAAGACTTCCTTCATATGTATCCTCACTGTTGGAATTTTGACTCCAACCATATCCAGAGACTGTGGTGTAACAGAGTCCTGCAAAGCAAAAAAATATTCACAGGAATTAGTGCAAGATCTCCCTTAAAAAGTGCTGGCAGGGCAAGAGTGTTGTCACCTGCACATTCTCAAGCAGTGTGTGAATACATGGCAATTATACACTGTATTTCTGTATTTACTCAGCAGTAGTATTAATGAGGAGTCATTAATTTCAGTGGAAAAACCTGAAGCCATCATACCTGCATGGTGCTCCCACTTGGTTTACGCTCCATGGCCAGTTCCTGACCAGCAGGAGCTTTTGTTGGCAGAATCATTCCCAAGGTGAACTCTGCAATGAAAAAAAGCACTTTTCAGTGTGAAATGGAGCTGCTAAACCCCCCTGACATCCAGATAGTCAGTGATGCTCAACCAAACCCTGGAGAATGGGGAAAACTCTGCAGGACATAAAATTCAATCTGATTTCCCCAGTTTACTCTTATGCTTCCATCAGGAACAGACCTAATAGCAATCTCCCTTGAAAAGGCTTTTCCAAGTTACCTGACCCAAATAAGTAACATCTGCACAGACTTCTGGCAGCACAGCAGATGTTCAGATCAAAGAGAAATAAAACCCAAAGAAATTCTCCTAAGTTTGGCAGAAGACTGGAGTGGAATTCAATACAGAATGGGAGCCATCTCCGTCAGAGGCTGCTGCCCTCTGAGCTTCCAGTGTTAAAGAATCTTTGGATCATCTAGAAATCATACACAGTAATTCCTCAAGCCAAAAACTGCTGGATCCAACTTGGGAAAATTACACAGCACTTGACAAAAAAAAAAAAAAAGAGGTAATAATTTAACAAAGTAGTTCACAATCAGAGATGCACCTGGTAACAATGTGACTACAAGCTGTAAATGCATCAATTTTTGGAGCATGCTTTCCTGGCTCTTGGTAACAGCTGTAATTCACAAAAATACCACAGTTCAAAAAACAGAAAGGAAAATTTAAATTTGTTTCACCTTTGGTTTAGAACAAGTGAAAATTTATAAACTTAGTAAGTTTAGGATAATAAAACCTTAGAATCTCAAACGATACTGACAAGCTTAAAGATGTATTTGTAAAGAACAGAAATAAAGACAGCATTTCAGAAATTCTAGAAAATAACTAATTTAATTAATAACTAAAACAAAGGGATACAAAAACAAGGCAGCAGTTTAGGCAAGGAAGGCAGTTTCTTAAAATGAGGCAACGAAATAATTGCTAATACTGGCCAGTCCTAGTAGGGCCCAGCTGAGCCCTGGCAGGGCCTGTGTGACCCAGCACAGCCTCAGTCCCTGCAGAACCTTCTGGACATGGCCACTTCCAAGAGCAAAAAAGATCTTGAGTGTCAGGACTAACTAAATTCATCTCAGCTGATGACAATTAAAAATAAAACCAGTACAATATTTACAATATTTTCAATACCTGACCAGGTTGTTCAGGAGAGGCACCTGCACAGGAACACTCCCAAGGTGCTGATTAGTTCTCCTGGTTTAATTTTAATTTACCTGTTTTAAGTGCTTTCAGGTAGTCCCTCAGGGCCTCTCTGACTTTGGTGGTTCCTTCAGTTCTCATCAGGTCCTTCAGAACATCACCTTCCCCTTTCTTCTTGCTAACATTTATCTAGAAACAGAAAAATGACAGCATCTGAGAGACCCCAGTCAGGAGCCTTTTGGCATCTGGCAACAAAGGAAAGCGTTTGGGCTTTGTTTACTATGCTCAGAGGACAGCTGCACTTTCAAACTCATGATCTTGGGGTAGCCAACCTTTGCTAAAAAAAGTCCTCTTAAGATACAAATAAATGTAGTATCTCCACTGAGTCTAGTTCATGAAGTATAGCCAGGAACTGCTTCTCAGCAGAGGCTGAAGGATCTGTGGAAGCCCAGTATCAACCATAATCCAACCAACTGGAAGATTCCTTAAGATCTTAGGGCTGGGAGTGGTTTGCTGTGTTGGTTTGGGGTTTTTTTTTTTTAGGACTACAAGCAGAGTTCTTCTCAGCTTTGCAGTCCAAATATCATCACAATCAATAATTAGTCAAGCAAACTGCACATTCCTCATTGGTAAATCTGACAACAGAATAAGGCATTATTCCAAGTATTATAAACAAAAGCATGAAATAAACTATCCACGTGTAATTATCCCACTTAACAACAGCAAAAATCAAAATATGATGCCTAGATGTTGATTAATTAAGAATTGTGGACCTGTACAGCCATACCAGTATTGCACACCTACCTCTGTATCATCTACCTCATTTTCTTCTGACAGGTTAGGAATTTCAACAGATCCCTTATGTTTCTCACCAGACTCTTTCACTGTACCTGTATTAACATAACGAATTCTTAAATGCATCATTAAAAACTATTTCCCCCACAGCAAGAGTTTTATACACTTGGAACTCAGTTGTACAAAGGTGTTACCTGAAGGGAATTGCCTCAAGGCTGATTTAAAGGAACTGAAGAGCAACCTGAGCCTCTCCTGGGAGCTGTGTTCCCTATCCAGGAGCACCAAAGCATGGACAGGGATGCACCTGCTCCCTGCACTGCTCTGACATCCTTTACAGCCTGTCCAGGAGCATCTAAGGATGGGCAGGGAAAAATCATCTCCTTCTCCTCTGAATGTGGATTCAGAAGCTCCCTGGAATGCCAGCCATGCCCTCTTTAATTGTGTGAAAGCTCCCAACATGCAGGCACGTTACCAGGAAACATACGTGAGTACAATGGAGAAGTATACAACTGACATTTTTTAAAACATGGAATTCACATGCACATTTACAACACTTGCTATTACTTTTAACCACTTCACAATCACTGGACATGGCACAAAGATTCAGCAAGGACAGGAATTATGCTCCACTTCTGGCCCAGGCCCACCCCATTAAGCTGCCTCCTGTGCTGCCCTGCCTCAAATCTACACTGAAGAGATTGAATTTAAGGTATATGGGGCTTTTTTTCATTACACTGAAGACTTTTCCCCTTTGCCTTGCAGAAGTGTTTTGTTATTTAAGTTAACTCACTAATTAGATCAGATAAAATCCCTTCAGAAAGCTACAACAGAAACAGGCAGCTCAGTGTCAGAACATTAAAAATCCAACAAGGTGCTTCATCAGCAAAACTCTCAAATTCCAACAGCCCAGGGCTGAGCACGACTGCAGAAGGAGAATTATCAGGAAGGCAGATGCAGAATTTCTGGAGATTCTCTCTTTCACAGGAGCCACCTGGATCCCACTATTCCTGAACATCACTCTCATTATTTTAATTACTTCCCTGAGCATCATGTGATCACAGGGCACCAACAGAACCGAACTGGTTGAGATCCCAGTGAAGGACTCCAATAAATGCCCACATGTTTCCGGGCATGGAGAAGATGAAGGGCTGTTGGTAACACAAAGTGCAAAGCTCCCTCCCCACTCGGGTCTGAGGTAATGAGGGATTGCACAACATGCAAAGTCTATTAATCCACAACTACACAACCACATCCACTCAGGAACAGCAGAACCAGACCTCTGAGTCTCCCAGGAGCACCTGTCACTCCATAAAGCCGTGGGAACTGGTTAATGCCATCCTTGAAACACTCCTGAGCCCACAAAGCCACCTCAGTCTTCCCTGCTCCCTTCCAGCACCAGGATCAGTGCAGGAAAACCACACAACACGGGCTTTGCAGACAATAAAACCAATCTTATTTCTGGCTGCTCTCCCCAGAAAGGAGGTGCAGGCATGCAGGAAGGAGTTTTTTGGGAGCAAAACACAAACCTGACTTCATTCAGCTAATCCCATTAGCAATTTTCACAGCTCTTAAAATGAAGTTTCACAGTGACAGTGTCTGTGCTGGGCAGCAAAGTCCAGCCAGTGAACAAACAGAGCTGGTGGATCAACACAACACAGGCAGAATGTTGGTGCAGTTCTTGCTTTCACTACCACTGTAATGTAAACAAAGCTTTACTACCTTTCTACCAATCACAATCAAATTATGAGTTGGAATTGCATTGGAATTCAACACCAGACTTGAGAAGAAATTATTTTTTGGTTTCCTGCCAATCCAGTGTGAAGCACACATCTCAGGAAGAGCCAGCTCTAACACACTGGTGAAATACCTGCTTTAGAAGGACAAACATGTTTTTACAAAGCTTCCACTACGATGTGGAACGATCCATTAAAATCCTCATTACATCCTCTAAAAAATGACAGAACAGCCATTTTGCTCAATTTTAGTGCCATTAAGTACACTCAGTTCCTCACTTTCTTGTTTCTCTCTTATCTAAATTGCTACACACCATGTTTTTCCTACACTGGACTTTCTAAACCGGCCTCAAATCTCAGGATTTTTATCATTTGTTCTTACATATCCACATTTTAATCATAGCTTCGAGTCCTAGTTATCCTTGAAGACTTGCAGAACTAATTACAGTTTTTTAGTTCAATCTAAACTCTCACTTCTAATTTAGAGCTCTCAAAACACACAACATGATGGCTATCACAAAAAAAAATCATCAGCTTCTGGGGTTTTTTTTTAGAATTTCCTGTGTAGTAGCCAACTTATTTAAAATTAAGCTCTCAAAGCCATGATTCACTCAGCATAGCAAAGCAGCCAGCCCAAGTCAGAGCTGTCTCTAAACACTGACCAGCATAAACACCTCGTAGAGAAACAGTTTAGAGAGTTTATACAAACAAAATACTGTCTGCCTGCTTCTAATTTTATATTCTGAAATAAACCACACAAAGGTGAACTAACCTCTGTTTAAAGCTTAAGGTGATTTTAGCTGAACTTAAAGAAGCCAAAAAGCTGATTACAATTATTTTATCTGCACTGATCTAAACTGCACAAGAGTGTAATATTTGCCTTGCTCTCTGTTACCATTTACACCACAACTCTTAAGTATGATCTTAGTTTATAACACACTTGGAACATATAAAACTATCTAAAACAAACAACAATACTCAATTTAAAGTCCCCTCTTATTGTGGGTGCAGACTTCAATTCCAGATCCGTTCTAGTCTCAGCAATATTCCAGTCAAGCAAACCTTCACACCCGAAGGCTGAGGAATAACGACAGCATTTGGGGAAGCACAGCCTGGCACTTGGCACTACAACATCCAGGGACAATTTCCTGTGCAGGCTCATTCCATCAGCTGCTCCTGCTTCTCACTCCAGTGCAAGACACAATTTGCTGTCAAGTTTTAGGTATTTAATAAATGGAAAGAATTCCTTGGTATCACCAAAAGCCGAACAGCAAACAAAGAGCTTCTCATGGGACAGAGCACAGTGAGGGCAACTCCAAGAGCTGGGATATGGCACAACAAAAAATGCAGAGCCCCAGGTATCCCAAATAATCAAGAATCATTTCTATTTCCCACTAAAGAATTTTATCCTCATGTAATTCGTGATTCTCAGTGTAAACTACAGTTAGTTTTTGGAAGCAGCTGTAATGTGACGTCTCCTAGGTTTTCTTGCTCTCCAGAGACACGGAGGAGCACAAAGCTGTAATCTGGAGCTGCAATTTGGGCACAGTGGAACTAAGGCAGCCCCGGCACTCTGCTGTCAGTGCCACCACAATGCAGGCATTCACTTCTAGCAAAGCAAAGAGTAACGCCGTGCTGAGACACCGGGAACGCAGTGCTAAGGAACAGGCGCTGGAAAAAGCCTGGGTGAAGAGGAAGGAGCCAAGCTCGGGTGTCAAGGTTATTTAAGAATACGCATTTATCCAGTCCAGGCCCACGTGGCTCCCGCAATCTCCCCACGACTCTGAGTCACTGCAGCTCACCGAGGCATTCCCGTTTTCCCAGCCCGGAGGGGACAGGTTCCCGATGGCAGCAAGGACCAGCACAGAGCCCATGGTGCCAATGCACCTTCCCCGGACACGCTGCCGAGCCCCTGGCATCCCCCTTTCCCCCCGTACCTTTCCAGCTCAGGCGCAGGTTCCACTCGTAGAAGAAGATGAGTTTCCCTTTGCGGCTGTTGCAGGACGCTTCGCCCTCCACGTGTTTGAGGTCGCCGATCTCGCAGCGCCCGGCCTCGCCCTCCACCACCAGCCCCTCCAGCACCTCCTTCAGCTTCCTCTTGGACCAGCTGGTCGCGTCCCGCTCCGTCCTGCCCCGGGAGCGGCGGGGTCAGCGCCGGCCGTCCGTTCCCCCCCAGCCCTTCCCCGCATCCCGTTCCCGGCGCTCACCAGTGCCAATTGTTCACGTTGGTGCCGTCCGCCCGCTCCTCCACGATCCAGCGCGGGTCCCCCTGGCCCCACTTGGCCATGGCGCTGCCCGCTCCCCCCGCTCCTCCCGGCCGCTTCCGCCGGCACCGCCAGAAGGTGCCAGAAACTTCCCCGCCCCGCCGGCGGAGGAGGAGGAGGAGG
>VXBI01004465.1:1290986-1327328 GCA_013397375.1 Toxostoma redivivum
CTTCCCCGCCCCGCCGGAGGAGGAGGAGGAGGAGGAAGGCGAGCCCAGCCCTGCCCTTCCTCCCGGCGCGGAGGGCGGAGGGAGCGGGCCCGGCAGCGCCCGGAGCCGCCGCGCTCTGCTGGGTGACTGCGGCCGCTCCTCGCTCCAAAGCCGCTCCCGGGGCTGCTCCGCGGGAGGCGCCGCCTAACTGGAAAACAGAGGGGAAAAAAAAAAAAAGCAGCAAGGCAAACAGGAAAATTAGAAAACACTCTCTCGTTTTCAAAGACTGCGGCGGACACCTCTGCGCAAAATAACGGAATAATTGATGACCCAAAATTACTCTGTCTGAAGCAGTGACAAAGCAACGCCTCTGGAATCGGGTTTATTGTCTTGCCCATTTGACACGTGCCAAAAGAAATTAAATACGCCGTGAGACAGCGCTGCTGCTGCTGGGGAAGCAGCCCTGCAGCACAGCACTGCAGCCCTTCCCGCATATTCTCTTTCTTATCCACCCTTACAACATCAGCAGGATTAAAATCTAGATAACATTCCCATGTTCTTATTGCTCATTTAATTCTGAGCTGTTTCGATGAGTCTCATTGTGGTTTTTGTAAAAATTTTCTTCATCGAGTGTTCTCATCAGAGAGATACGTCATCCCCAGGCTCATCATCTCCATGCTCATTGTATCCATCGTCTGCATCCAAAATCACTGCCACCTCTGAAAATTTTACTCCTTTCAGTTCTTTCTCAGGGGGAGGCAGTGTGGGATGAGGTGTTAAGGAAAGAGCTGGCTCCTGGTTTGTGTCTGTGGGAAGGGGATCCTGCAAAAAAGCGTAATGCAGGTGAGGCAGAGAGCTACAAATGGTCGAGCGTATAGAAATCATGAAAATGTGAGCCCTTTACTGTTCATGTTCCATAAAGACAGAAGAGGGTCATCACTTCTGGATGAAAGTGCTGCTCCTTCTTCTAGGCAGGGACAAACAGCCCTTCCTCTAAGATTTTTTTATAAACTCATAGAATTGTTTGGGGTGGAAGGGACCTTAAGAGATTGTCCAGACCCAGCTCCCTGCCATGGGCAAGGACACCTTGCACTAGACCAGGTTGTTCCAAGCCCTGTCCAGCCTGGCCTCGAACATTCCCAGGCATTATTTCACAAGATTTTTTTTTCTTAGTTCCATCAGATTTTCTTTTGTGATAATTCCTTCAGTTATTTGATGAATAACAGTAAAATACCTTTCATGCCATGCTTTGTAATCAAAAAGCTCATTACCTGTTTTGTTGTGAATCCCACAGTGGGCTGGACCTCCACATTTCTACTCTCAGCAGCTTTTTCAGGTGCTCCATTTTGCTCACTTTCACCCTTGTAATCCAGCAGCACTGTCTCCAGGTATTTGGCATTTTCAGAGGCCTTAATTTCATCTTTTTCAGCGTCATCTTCTCTGGTGCCTTCCAGGTTGTCAAATGACATGATCTCAGTTCTCCTAACAGAGTTCAGAGAATTCATAGCACCTTGAGCTCAAGACAAAAATCACAGCCTCTCTACAACCAAGAGCAGTGTGTACACTGATCTCAGAATTAGTGGGATTTTACCTAGGGGAATTGAGTATCCTCTTATATCCTAAGGGTCATTTCTGCATTAGGATTAACAATTTGCTAAAGAGTAAGTAGGAATTTGCCTTTGATATAAGATTAAAAGGAATTAGCTTCCTTCAAGTTTGGAGATTTTTAACATACATTTCAAGGGTAATGGACCTATAGCCTAGTGGGAGATTCAAGCAAAATCCTATGGTACCAGAATACCCTAGAACCACGGGTTTTATATGCAATTTTTTGTAAATTTGTGATAGCAACAGTCTACTTACCCATTAGTCATGTGCTCTGGTTTCTCTAAGCTTTTCACACTTCCATTTTCGTCAGTTGCCCACGGATTATCAAAGCCCTCCATAATTTCAACTTTCTTAACCAAATCCTGTTTCCTATATTTTCTGAAAAAGTACATTAAAATAGTAATAATAATAAGTTTTGTTTTTTGTTTTTTTTTTAAGATTGGCTTTACAATTGTTTTAGAAACAGAAGACGAATTATTTGTGTTTTAAGTTTAATACACAACATTTATTTTCAGTGTTATTCTGGGGATTAGTTTGGAGTGTTTCCTATTTTTCCATAATGGTAGCAGTGTAAATGTTTGCTTCCCTTCTGGAAATTGTTTTCCTCTACCATGTGGCCCTGCTGTCACTGAAGTTAAGCAGCAAAACCTCCCTTGATTTCATCATTTATGGGATTGGAAGAAACCCACGTGCCCCCTTTCACAGTTAAAATTTCTGTTGCCCAGAAGTATTTGTTTCTGCTTTTTCTGTGTGACAAACACAAAAAGAAACAACTTTTCGCTTGCATGTGGTGCATCCAACGTGACAAATATCGGGCAATGCTCCCTGCAAATATCAGTAATTCATCAATAGACGCTTTCTGTGCTGACATTTATGAACCCATCAGCTGTGATTCTGAATGACACTGCTAAGGGAAGCCCTGTGTACCTTTTCCTTTTCAGATCCAGCAGGACATAGACCAGGAAGGCGACGAAGGTGGCGGCGAGCAGCACCCCGAGCACGATGGCAGCCACGAGCTCCGGGGACGCCGGGGTGGCCTCAGCCTCCCCGATGGCAGCGCTGACAGATGCTGAGAACACCTGCTCCAGCTGCAGCTCTATGGCAGCCTTCTGCTCCCTGAGTTTCCTGAGGATACAAGGGCAAAACGAGCATGGTTTACCTCACCTTCATTCTGGCTGCAGGAGTAGTGAAGAAAATACAGAAGATCCCTCCCTGCTCTGCCCAGACCTTTTCCAAAGGATTCAGACTTGTGATGTCTTTCCTTCAGGTAAAGCTCTGTTTTCCAGCAACCAGCCCTGGTGCTTGTGACCTCAAATGCTGAAGAGCTTGGACAGTTGAACTAGATCCACATCACTGACAGGTAATGTAAACTCCACATCACTGATCAAAGAAATGTAAAATACACCTAAAGTGTGAGTTTCAGCCAACATTCTGCCACTCTGAGGTCAATATATATTCTAATTACATTCTTTCTCCTTCAGCTTTTTTTTTTCCTTAAACTGACTTTTAAATCTGTTTTGCACAATGAAACAGCCTTACTCATGTTTTTTGCATACTCTGAAAATTAGCTTTCAGTAAACAGTGAATCAGCTTTCTGAATTCTAAAAAAATCCTATCTGCATAAGCTCTGACCCCCTGGAAGTCAGACTGTGCCATACAGACCTTTTTACATCTTCTGCAGGTACTTCCTGGTGGGCCTCATCAAAAGCAATGAAGTTTACTTGAGTTTCATCAGTGCTGCTCCTTGTTTTTGTTTCAAACTCCTTGGAATAAATACTAACCACGTATAAATTCCATTCAAGTTTATCTTCCAGGACCCTGACATCATATGAAGAAAACATTTTTAATTAACTGGCCAATGACAGATTGTTTTATTCTGGAAATTAAATGAAGTAGTACAACACTTAGCAGGTATTAATTTATGCTAACAAAAATACCTTGGCAGGTATTTTAATCTAAGCATGTAAAAATGCATGATTATCATCAGCAAAGGAATTAAATTATTTGTCCAAAATTGTTGAGTGATTGAGTAGCAGAGGAAAAAATATCTACTATAAACAGTAAGGGTGGAGAGGAGGGAAATTTAGTCTCATAATCCTCATTGTTTTCTCTTCTTTTTCCAGAGATTTTGTGCTGGATTGGACCAGTGGCCCAGTTAATCCATCATTCAGGTAACAGTCAGCACCAGCTGCTTCCAAGAAAGTTTTCCATTTAATTTTTACCAATCAGAACTGGTCCATTATAGCATCAAGATCACAAACCATTTTTCCCACCTTCAGAATGATTTTCCTTCATAAGCACAGAACTCAGTCTTTCTAATGTAAATACATATTTATGTGTAGCCAAACAAAATCCATCTTTGTTAACATGCCAAAAAGGGCCAATTATGGTTTTAATTGTAGGGTGGCTATCACACATCACTGGCTGATCCCCTGTTCCTGCAGGGCTGGGGTGTCCTGGAGAAGCTCTGCTGCTGTGCCATGAATTGGGTTTTAACCTCTAGCAATGGTGAGTTTGGTTTTTGGTGTCTGCCCTATATCTCCACATTTTTATTCTGCTGTCCATGGAAACCTTTATCCTAGGCTGTTAAAAATGACACAAACATTGAGGTGAGAAGAGGCCACTTGAAATTGTCTAGTTCAATTAACCTCTTTGAGATTTGCCAGCTTCAGGCAAAACTCACATGGCAAAAATTGGTGGAATCTTGAGAAATCACTTTAATTATTCTGAGCTATGTCAAATTGAAGGCCTGGCTTTTCCTGGGAACTGGCTGTATCAGCTCCCTGGAGGCTGTAAGACCCTATCCCAAAGGGACTCTGAATTTATCATTAGATAATATATCAGAATAAGCTTCACAGTTTCAAAAATACCTTTTTACTTCATCACTGTTTCTTTCCACAACATTGATCTTCTGATTAAGCACTAGCATCACAATGTTGCTACTGGAACTGGAATCAACAGTTACCTGATAAAAAATCACAGATAAGATTTTCTAAAGCATTTGTACCTCTCACAGATTGACCAAAAAAAACCCTCAACCCACCAAACAATAACAAAAACCCTTTGATATAATCAAAGTCCTCCAAAAATCAGGTTTTTGCCAACATATTTTTATATGTCAATGAAAATGGCAACCTCTTAATTCTAGTATGTAAATATTCAATATTCATATATCATACAGCCCTATTGACATAATTAAATAATTTTTTATTTGCCATTATCAAAGTGAGCCCTTCTTTTGACATGGAAATAAATTAGGATTTTACATAAAAGTCTTCCTTACATCAACTGTTGTTTGGGCTGTGAGTCTTCTTGTGCCATTGTCTGCAGCTTGGACTTGCAGATGAAATGTTCCAGTCTTTCCTGCTACAGAAACTGTAAAGATCTGCCCAGTGTGTTCATTGATGTCGAATTCGTTGTTTTCACTGCTCACTAAGCTGTACAGCAGAAGTCCATTGTCTCCTGAGTCTGGATCTGTGGCCTGGGTTTAAAAAAGGTGATCTGTGACACTCAGCCTGTGGCTTTTGGGCTGCACGCTGTTCTTCAAGCAGTAAACTCAGCTCTCAAGAGCAGATTTAAGGCTCCTTTAATGCAGTGGAAGAAAGCCAGCTCTATCATAGGATTTCTATCCTAGTGAAGAGCACAGAAATACTCTACCTGGACTGTAATGACAGGGTATTTGTAGGGCACAGAATTGGGAATGCGGGCAGAGTAGGAATTGCTGGAAAACACTGGCTCTTCATTCACATCCTGCACAGAGATTGTCAGCATGGCCACATTCTCAGCAAACAGGCCTGGTGAAAGCACAAGTGAACAACCTTAACCATCATCTTTTCACCTTTCATATCCAACTTCACAAGTTAAAGAGAATCACAACTCCTACATGGGTTGCAAATACAAAACGTGTCCATTTGCTCCCCTGGAATGTTGTTCAAAGCAAGCAGTTACCTGAACGCTGGACTTCTGCAGCAGAGGAGACTTTTTTGTTTGCTTGAATTAAAATCACATACTGAGAAACTCCCTCATAGTCCAAATTAACTGCTGTTCTCAGCTCACCACTTTCAGGATCCAATTTGAAGTGACCTGAAAGGAAAAACACACACTTTTGCTGTGACAGCTGCCATTTCACTTGTACCCCTCCTAGCTCTCTGTCTTAGTTGCCCTTGGGCCAGTTGCCCTCAGCTGCCCTTGGGATGTTTCCATGGCTCCTCTGCTCTGAACAGTGTGAAACTCAACACTTCCACTGGCCAAGCAGCAAAGGCATCATCACTGCTGGGTTTGTACCCAACACCAAACAGATCTTTACACATGTAAAGGAACAGTAAATGTGAAAAGGAATTTCACAAATAAGGAGAATTGTGGCTCCTTCTTGCACAACTCCATTTTTTATGCTTTTCCAAGTTTCTCTCAGATTCTACATCGTTTGTTGTGGGCCAAATGGAGCCCAAACACAGCTGCAAGAGGGCAGATGCCTTAACATAAAGGCAAGGAAATGATGGACTAAAAGTGATTGACAGGGAGGAAGCTGCTTGTTAACAACACTTTCTATTTTGGCTCCCCCAGTCTCTAAATTATCCTAGTTTAAGATTAAAAGAAGCAACTTCTTAGCAAGTTACTGCCCTTTCTAAAGCCAAAGATCAGAAAAGTCAATGCTGAAAAGCCCTGATAAAAATTCTCTTGTGTACTCCTTTTTTAAAATAAGTTCTATCCATGCTCTTCATCTCCTTATTTATGCACAGCAGCACCTGCCATGCAAAAGACAGGTTATGATGTTCTCCTGGCTATTTTAACTCATAAGGGGGATAGTTCTCACCTCTTTCATTGCCAGATACAATAGTGTAATCAATGGGTTCTCCTGAAGTTTCAGCCACAGCAAAATCGTAAATTAAATAATCCACACCAGTGTTTTCCAAAACAGAAATGCTAATGCAGGAAATAAATGATACATCATAATGTTAAATAAGCCATGAGTGGTTGCCTAGGCAGGCTTTGAAATGTAACTCTTTAAAAGTGAGTTCTCTGTGGAAAATCTTGCCCCCTCCCCCCATTTGTTTGCCAGATCTGCCCAATTTTCAGAGTGCAGTGCAAACTCTGGTTTTCCGGCCAGGTTTTGAGTCATCCTTGAGTAAAACCTAAGGAAAAATGTTTTATAGTGTTCAAGAGAGAAGGGGAAAAGAGTCTGGCTTTTAAAAGTTGCAAAGTAGAGAAATAAAAGGCAATGCCTCAACTCACATTCACAGAACCCCAAGCAGAATTTCCTGTGTAATGCTTTAAAAAAACCCCAAAACTGAAGTCCTTTCTTCTGCATGGAAAAAATATGAAAATGACCTTCAACTTTGCTATGTTTTGCACTACCTGGTGAACACATCCCAGTAACTCAATCTGAAAGCCTCACCTGATCTCACTTCTGTTGAAGCGAGGAACGAATGGACGGTTGTCAAACACACTCAGAGTTACCACAGCAGTGCCATTTAAAGGAGGAGAACCTTTGTCCTTGGCCATCACTGTTAAATGCATCTCTCCAGATCTGGACAGGTTTCCAGTTGTAATTATCTTCCCCTCACTGAAATCCTCTATCAGGAAGAATGGGCTCACGGTGGGATCCGGGAGGATGTAATACTCAATGAGGCCATTTTGCCCCTGCCATGAAAGGAACACAATTTCATGGAACTGGAATATGTTTGGAAGGGTAGGATAAACACTGAAACAAGAGATTCAAAAAACATCTAAATGTCTCCATTAAAATTATTTTGAAAATAATGATTTTTAAAGAATGAATGCTATGGTAGGATGCCTACAAATTAAAAAAAAAATAAAATCAAAACAAAGCAGAAGAAAATACACAATACATTGGTCATTTATACAGTAAAAACATGGCAAAAATTCTCTAATGAAAATAAGTTAGATGTGTAGCAAGGGACAGTCAGAGTGGCACAGGGAGGACAAGTGCCACTCTGCACAGCTGAAGGAGGAGTTTCATTGGGGTCTCAATGCAGAGCTCCCACAGTTCAGCAATTTTCAAAGGCAATTTCACTTTTTATACAGGATCATTGAAAAGGCTGATTAGAAAAGGACTGTTAGATGATTTGCAGCAATGTAGCACAGCTGCAGCTATTCCAACCAAAATTATGCATGAAGAAATAGGAAGGCACCTGCTACACCTATTTTGTTGTCACTTGGAGATGTTTCATCTTGTAAATGATATAATTACTAGTGATGTTGTCATGGTGATGTGGTTAACTACTGGATATCCCTGCCAGTGCCTGGATACTATTTGATGGGTGCAGTACAGATATATCAAACAAAATTACATTTAAAAATGAGGACAAAGAGAATTAGCTGGGGTGCCACACTTCAGAGGAGTTTGGCAAGCAGACATTTCCTTGCTCAAACCAGCTATATGATGTTTAGTTTTTACAGACTCTTCTACCTCAAAAGTTCAAATAACTTCAGAGACACTAAATTGCTTCAGTCTATACTTCTGAAAAACTGATGCATGCAGCTCTGTGTAGTAAAGGGGGAAATTAAAGGAAATACAGCTGAGGAAACATGCCCAGAGCCAGGGAGTACATCAGTGTCAAGGCAGAGCCAGTAAAACTCCTAATTTCCAATTCCCAGAGCTGGTAGTTAAGCAGGATCCACTTTCTGCTATGTTTGGTGCCTGGAGGATGGAGCAGGTTGTGTCAGTGCTGCAGGCAGAGCAGGGTCAGGGTAACAGGAGGAATTACCTGGTCACGGTCAGTGGCACTCACGGTGAGGACAGGAGCACCCACAGGGTTCACCATGTTTATGGAAGCAGAATAGGAGCTCTGGGCAAACACTGGGGCATTATCATTCACATCAATCACTGCAACACTCACATGGGTGCTTGTCTAGAAAACAAAATGGTGCCATGCATTTTAGAGTATTCACAAACTCTTATTTAGCATTGTTTTTTCCTTCCTTGCACATGTGACAGAAATGATAAATCAGGCTTTGAAAACGCTGCAGTAAAATATTGTTTGGGTTTAATGGTGTGAATTAAAGAGATCCCTACAGGATTTTAGCAGGAGAGACAGGAATTCAGTGTTGCAGTAGGATTCTTCTTGAAAGGTGTCTGAATAAGTAAGATCAGGATGTTTAAGATTCCTCCTCCATGCAATTAAGGAAACCATACATGTTCTGATTCTCTTAAAGAAGTGTCTAATAACTTTCCAAATAAGTTATAGAAGAACTAGAATAATTTGCTGAAAAAAAATACTTCTCCCACAAAAAATTATCACATCACTTATAGTTCTAACAGCAGCAGACAAACTCCAGTTCTCCAGCACAGGTCAGTCAGCAAATAATTCAGGGTCAAAGCCTACCATGAATAATTTTGAAGTATTTCACATAATTAAAGTATACTACTACTCGATGTGGTTAAAGGCTGTAGAAGTCTGACTCTAAACAAGATGAGGTGACTCATTTATTGTACACAATAAATGGCTGGCATAGATCTCCCTCCCAGTGGTTCAAAATCCACTCTGAAGTGTCACTGTTCATTACAGTAATGGTCTCTTACCTGGTAGAAAGGGGCAGATTTACTGTTGACTGCAGTCACTGTAAGGTTGTATTTATTCATGGTTTCATAGTCTGGAGAGTTCCTTATCTTAATAATGCCCTGTATTTCATCTATTTCAAATATATTTTCTCCATCACCTGAGACAGATTTAAACAGGCATCATCAATGAATACATCTTAGCAGCACATAATTAATTACACTCTAAATTATTTGTTTACTTGTGTCCTAAATGCATCAAAATAATTTTTTTAAGTAATATATGGATAATCTAGAAGAAGAGCAGAAGTATTTCGAGTGGATGGGCACTTGAAACATGAGCCAAGGTTTGAAAATTGTATGAGCATAAGTTAGTAACATTCCAAACCAGATGAAAGTGAACATTCTTAGCTTTGGGTGGAAAGAGGTTAGGAAATAACATGGATAACACTAATTATGCTCATAATTGTATAGACAGCAAAGTGCCAGTGCAGTGGCAGGATTCCTTGTTACCTGTGAGGTTATAAAGAACAAAGGCATTGTCTCCTGTGTCTCTGTCTGATGCTGTGATTTTTCCAACTATGAATCCCACAGGCACGTTTTCTTGGACACTGAATTCAGGCACTGGATCAAACACAGGTGGCCAGTCGTTAATATCTGTGATCTTTATCACAACTGTGCAGTAACCTCTCTTCTTCTCAGGGATTCCATCATCTTCAGCATACACCACAACCTGTAAGTTACACATAAGCATTAAAAAAATCTTGGTGAATTTTAAACTTTGAAATATTCTTAGAAATGTAAAGTCCAGTTCTGAATTCACCTCAAAATTATTCTTGAAAACTTAAGGAGTATTTGTACCTTTCTATGCAGAACCAACAAATTCACCAATATTTTTGCTTGAAGCAAAAATACCATAAAAATATCCACTAGTGGCAACAACAAAAAGAAGATAACTGAGAATCATATCTGCAAGATCTCAGTCCAGCACAGATCCAAGCAACAGACAGTCCTGAGTACATGAGCTGTCATTGAGAAATTAGTTATTCATGTGCTGAAGTGTTTGTAGGGCAGGTGAACAATGAGCTGTGCTTGAATTTAATTCAAGTCAAAAGGCAGTGGGTTGTTTTAATAATAACTCACACTTTGAGATGCTCCTATTCCAAACCAGTGCAGAAAATGTTCAAGCACTATCCAGCTAAACAAAAGCACAAGTGCCACATGTTTTCCAAGAGAAAGATAAAGAGTTCTGAGTAAAGAAGATTTAAAAAATCTAAAGCAAACCTGATACTCTGTGGGTTCCTCCTCATAATCAAAGGAGGCAGTGGAATAAAGGATTCCAGTTGTTTCATTTATCCTGAATTTCAGTCCATCTCCATTGAGAATGCCATACATCAGGAAACCATTTCTGCCTGTGTCATTGTCCTGAGCTTTCAGCTGCACAATCTGAGTAGCAGGGGAATTCTGTGGAGGAAGAAAAATCGAGGCTCTCAGAGACCACTTTGCTGCAATTGCTTGAATTATGTGAAAGGGGAAAGTAACAGATACTGCACCCACTTACAGTAGTATAGACATTTTAAAATCAAGATTATACAACTTGTTCAGCACAGTAAGAGTGTCTCTTGCTTTCTCTAATTTACAGGAAATAACTGTTTTCCTCCCCCAGTGTCTCTACCTATAGCTGCAATTTTCAGGGAGAAAGATTATTTCAAAAAGCCCAAATGTTAACCTCAGGCATCTGGCTTGCTGTTATTTCTGTTTAACAGCCTCTTCTCCCATGAAACTCAATAGGTGTTCTCGACTCCAAAATCACATTTCTTTCTGAACACTATTTGGCTAATAATTATCAAAATAAATAATCTAATTTTTCCTTTTAACAATGATATTTGCACCAAGATTGACAGCAGATATCAGTGTTTCACTTGCAGGGCTATTTGAGACCTGATCTTAAGTTATTTGATCCAACAGGACATCCAGCAATTCTCACTATGTAAATATTTCACATGGAAATCAATTTTTTAAGGTTGGGAAACATGATTCTAGTTCTTCTCCATTAAACTAACTGGGAACATTAAAATAAGGTGTAATAAGTGAACCTATCTTTAACCCAGTGGTAGAAATGGAGTAGATTTTAAATCAATTGTGGCTGCTAAAGACAGTTTGTGTGCATCAGTTGGGGATCTCAAAGGTAAGATATGTGCTCTATAAAATATTAACATGATCAATGTGCTGATTTTTTTTTTAAAAAAAAGCAACCAGCAGAATAAAGTGTGAAAAGTGTTGCTTGAAAATTGAAGAGTGAAATGTTGAGCAAGATGCTTTTGCATATTTAAATGCTGTGGCTTCTTCTGTAGAGAACCACAATGTCTGAAAATCTGACTGAAATCTGGCTTGTTCTCTGCTGCTGATCACTTGTGCCAGCAAAATCACAACAGATTGTAAGAGGAGAAATATTGCTAAATTAGAGGCTTTGCTCTGTTGCTTCCCAGGAAGAAGCTCCTTTACAAAAGGCTGAGAGTCATCCAATAGATTTCAAATGCACCTGAATATTCTCTGTGTAAAATACTCAAAATGGAGTGGTAGTTTTTCCTCCTCCTAAGGAGCCCCTTATAAGAAAAGATTCACTTTTCCCTCAGTAAGTCCACACACTTCTGGATCATTCTTGTTGTGAATTGGGATTTCCAGCTTGAAATAAACCTCACAACATCATATGGTAGGAACTGAACAGCAAGTCTGCCCAGTTCCAGAAGGTTTACTTGTATACTCAACAAGATTATTTTTATTATTATTATTAGTTTGAAGACTTATTTTTGTGCTTCAGTTTGGATGACATTTTCTTACCTCTGGCAATGTCTCTTCTAGTAGAGAAGATGGGAAAACTGGTGGGAAATCGTTTTCATCAATAACTTCCACCTTCACTTCAACTTCATTAAATATGGCAGCATTAGATGAGTCTGTTGCTCGTACCTTGAAATTTACTGGGAAATCTTCCAGTTCTAGATTCTTTCTTGTTCTTACAATACCATTGGATGAATGGATAATGAAATATCCTGGTTTTTAAAAAAAAAAATCAACCAGAGATTATTCTGGTTATGATTTCATTAGCTGAAACTGAAGATATGAATCGTCCAGTGAAAATTACACATTATTTACACAATTATTGTATGTTACAGTATTCTTCAAAGAACAAAATTGAATTCAACGTTCTGACAAGGTTGACAAGAATGTCATATATATCCAGGGCTACAATTAACAAAAAGAAATAATTCAGAAGCAAAATGGAGAAAATTCAATCCACCACTCTCCAGTCAGGTCTTCACATTCCTCTGAAACAGTTAGAGACTATTTGCCCCTCCTTTAGTTAGAAATTTGTATATTTCCTAAGAAGTCCTTAATGAAGATGAGGAATTTTGCAACTACCTTCAGGATCACCACTTCATGCAAAACACTTTACAAAACTGAAGTACAAATTGGCTGTTTGATGATAGATTAAAATCAGCTCTATATTTAGTAAAAAAAATGTGAAAGAGCACTGATGCACTTGACCACATGAAAACTTATTCTAGGGACTCATTTGTTAGGAAAACATTGCTGAATTAGTTTTTCTAGTAGAGGTTTTTGTGCTATTAATTATTTTTTCTCCAGCCAAAATAACTTTATGCCTGACCAGGTACAGCCTGATCTTCCTGCAGCAGACACAGCTGGTGAAGCCTGCCCTGTGTCTCATGCCTTGTGCTGCTCTGACAGAAATTCAGTTCACCTGATCTGCATCAAATTGGTGCATTGGGTTCATTCCCATCCAGTATTAATGGCTGTGGATCGAGGGAAGGGCAGAAGGAAGGAGAGAAGAAATGATCCCAGTGCTTAGTGCTGTGCTTGTTGTTTCACACCCCCTTTTCCCATTATTCCACAGCCAGGGCTCACCCTTCTCATCTCCAGAGGTGATGCTGTAGTTCACAGGGAGCTTGTACAAGGCACTGATCTCCACAACAAATGTGTCTGTGGGGGCCTTCTCTGACAGAGGGGCAGGGTGATAGGCTTCTTCCAGGAACACTGGGAAGGACACATCCATGGGAGCAATCATGACTGTCACCTGCTCAGAAAAGGACATGGCCATGGGGGTGATATTTGCAGCTTTAGCAGAAATTCTCCCACTGAGGTGTGAGACAGCACAAGCCCAGGCTTTGGCCAGTGAGAAGAAGCCTGGAATTGCTGCCTGCTGAGTTTGACAAAGGCAGCAAATACTGGTGGGAAACACCAGGAGCCTCATCAGTTTAGGTTCACTGGGTACTTTGCTAAATACAGAGTTCCAGTTCCTCACATACAGCACATTTCAAAGGACTTGTCTAACTAAGCAGCTCTCAGAGGGATGCACTCATCCCCAGACTTCCACTGGAGAGGATGTAACCAGAGCAGGAGCTTGCACATACAGTATTTTAAAACTATTGTGACTGATTTATAGATTAAGAACAAAAGAGGATATGTGCTAAATAAAAAATACCTACTACTTCACAAACTAATTTATTTTTGTTGCCAGACAGCTGCTGTCCGATCCTCTGAAGAATGAGGACTGCATTTTAAGGTTGTTGAAGGTAATTTTCTTCATCTTTATCCATATAGATTTCTAGTTCATTTTTTTAATTCTGCTGTGATATTTGATGGCAAGAAATCACCAGCAAGTTATAAGGACTGTGTAATAATAACTTTTAAATCATATTTACATTTCTCACTCTTCAATCTAGAAATTATTTTTTCTTACATTATAGGAAAATAAACAGGAACACTTTATTTGCCATCTCCTGTTTATTTATCACATACTTCTATTACATCCCTTCTGGCTGTCCCACTCTTTGACCTTGCACAGAAGTCTCCACTGCTCTAGTCCTCCTCCCTCACAGCATGGAGCTTCTGTCTTTTCTGAAATGGAATGACCACAACCATTTTGGGTGGTGTGCCAGCAATTGCTAGGGCAGCATAACTTGGTAACTGTTATCTTGTAGCCTGAAACAGAAGTAAATCTCTGACATTCTCATTCCTGGTTTGCATAGTTTTGCCTAACTAATACCCCTTTCTTGGTGTAGCTATGCTCAGTTTAGAATAAAACAATCTGGGGGATTAAACAGAGTGCAAGGTAGAAATTGTAGTACCTTTACAGAGGTTGAAAGAGGCGGCAGACCCGAATCTGTAGCGGTGACGTTCAAGGAGTAATACAGGGGAGCAGTTTGTTTGGATAAGTCTCTTGTTAACATGAGCTCTCCTGTGGTACTGGAAAGACTGAAGAGGCCTTCTGAGTTTCCACCTGAAAACAGAAAAAATGAGTTGGAGATGTTCTCTGGAGCCAATAGAGATAAGTGGCTGAAGTGTATGCCCAGGAGTGAAGAGACACAGGTTAAAATCCTGATCTGTGCGTGTGGTTTGGAGCAAGACACCCCCTCTAGTCCAACCTCTTGGCTCAAAACATGGCCAGGCTTGAATGCAGCACAGGTTGTTCAAGGCTTTGATCCATCAGGTGAGAATCTCCAAGGACAGCCTCTCTGGGCAACCTCTTCCATTGATTTCTAGTCTTCACAGAGAATTTTTTACCCCTTCTATCCTGTCAGAACCTGCCAGTTCAATTTATGACCATTCTCTCTCATTTTGGTGTCATGCAGCTTGCTTTAGCAGTATCAAGTAGCCCAGTAATAAACAGCCCTAAGATTATTTTCTAACTTACCTGAAATATTGTAGAAAATGTCTTCATCATAACCCTTGCCTTCATCTCTTGCATTGATGTCTACTACCAGTGTGCCAGCTGTAGAATTGTCTAGGAGGATCTTGTAATATGAGGACTGGTCAAACTTGGGTCCTTCTTCATTGACATCTTCCACAGTAACTGAGAAAGAATTATCACATTTGGTGAGTTTTACCTAAATAGTTACAAGTTGTTTTCTTCAGCTAACATAAACCAACACAGCTCATCTGAATGAGAATATATCAAATCATACTGATCAAAAGTAGGGTTGGCCAAAAGCTAAGATACCAACTTCACAGAAAAATTTATGCCATTTTTTTCCCCAACAGAACAAATTTATTTAATTTTTTAAAGGAAAACAGCCAGCAATCAAGCACTGTTATTTTAACAAGACTAAAAATCACTGTCAACACTGTTTATCACCCTAGAAACTGTCCTTCTGTGTACAAGCAGAAAAAAACCCTGAATTATGTTTTTGGAAACCTTTTCAATCAAAATGCCAATAGGTGCTCAGAAAATAGAAAAAAAATTGTGAATATATTGAATGAAGTGATGTCAGTTGGTGTGAAAATCCTAATTTTTGACATGGCAAACTTTTTTTTAGAAAAAAAGTGAAAAGATCACACCATGATTTCTGATAATTTACTCTAGCAGACTGCATTGCTGTTGGTTTATGCCTCAGAATTACACATGCTGAAATATTCCCTAGGGTTAATGGAAGTTAATTTTCCATGGTAAAGTAAAGCTACCTGTAATGTTTGCTGTGTCCTGGAGGTGTGGCTCTCCAGGATTGAAAGCCTTCAGAATAAAGATGTACTGGGAATGACTTTCATAGTCCAGAGGTTGAAGGGTTGCAATATCTCCAGAAAGTTCTCCAACATGAAATGAAGTTGTCTCTCCAGTTATGGTGTAATGAATGATGGCATTGTATCCTATATCTGCATCTGTGGCTACTGCACTCAGAATCTAAAATAAAAGGGAAAAAAGCAACAAAAGGTTTAGAGCAGAATAAAGAGAGTGGCAAAACATGCACACAAGATTGGTATTGATCCATAGAGAGTTTCCTGACTGAATTACTCATTAATTGATTAATTGCATTGCTGGAATTCTGGCACAGCTTGGGGCAGAGCAGTTCCAGATTGTCGGGTGATACCTCTTCCCTTGACTCCTCTAAACCATCAGGTCACATCTGCAAGGCAGATATGGGGCCAGAAATGGATGCACTGGGAAGTTGCCATGGGAAATTTTGATGCCCCATCCCTGGAAGTGTTCAAGACCAGGCTGGATGGAGCTCTGAGCAAGCTGGTCTTAGAGAGAAGGGTCTTCCTGCCCGTGGCTGAGGGGTTGGAACAAGATGATCTTTAATGTCCCTCCCAATCCAAACCATTCCATTATTCTAATACAGAAAAACTTAAAAACAAAGGGATGCTGGACATATGCACAACACCTACAGCACTAAGCATCTTTAAAACATGTTGCCCATAGATCCAGGAAAACTCAATCAGTGCAGTGTGGATTCACTGCTGAGGACAAGAGGGAAAGGGGCAGCAGCTCTCACTCTTTGTGAGAGTTTTAGGAAAAATCAGAGGGACAGGTACTCCCCTGCCATACAAACCAAACATGCTGTGTGATTCTAGGGGTCCTACAAAGTAAAAAATGATGTTCACCAATGCACAGCCATGGGAGGTTACTGCCCCTTGCAAGTGCAGAGAGAGAAAACGAGTGCAGAACAGGTTGTTAATCCTTAGTGCCACACACCACATGTGGAGGCTCATTCTCCTTCACAGTCACAGAGTAGGATTTTTGGGGGAACACTGGTGGGTTGTCATTCACATCTTCCACAGTGATGCTCAGAACTAAGCTTGCAGATTGTGGTTGATTGCCAGAATCAGTGGCCTGTGAAGGAACAACTTGTCATTAAAAACAGCATTAATTTGACACAAACTTACTCTGCCAGTTCAGTTTTGCTCCAAAAATCGTGAGCTTTTGCCTCTGAAGTTTTTCTGCTGGACCAGTTATCCCTCAGTGATGCTTCCCTAGCCCAGTGCTTGATTAGTTGCCACATCTTCCTGAAGTTGGTATCCTCACCCATCACATGCTCTGCCTCTCATTAACAACTAATCAAAAGCTCAAGCCTGGATGCAGATCAAACATGTCATGTGATCAGATGTGGCACTGATCAACACAAGACTGATGTACAGATATCTGTGCTGTGGTAGGTGAAAGAATGAGGAAATCCATTGCATTTTGAGGGTTTAAAGTGCCAGCAAAGCAAGTTGTGAAGAGCATCCAGTATGTGGCAAATTCACAGTTTTACACTGCACCAACATCTGCCATAGAAAATTCTCATCTATAGGTACATACACACAGTTTTCAATTAGTCTTAAAAAGTGTCCAGTTCTATTAACTTAAAATTTTTCAGACGCCACTGTTCAATTTTTAATATGCATCCTCTGTATCTTCCACAAGTTTTTTGACCTGTAAAAATGTCTTTCAAATATAATTTGTACTCGATGGTCAGTGCTTTGTATGCACAGTAATTGATCTGATTAGTAGCAGTAAAAATCAATGAAAGGGACAAATAACATGGATTGGCAAGGCAGCTGTATGATCTAAAGGGGACCCAGGAATGCTTTGCAGATGTCACAGTCAGCTGTTGTGTGACTGTGACCTTTAAAATTTAAGGTTCATAAGTCATTTATTCACTAATACCAATTTACAGAGCAGAAAACAGAGCTCTGCATACAAAACATAAGGAACAGTCAAAATTAATGCATGAACTCAAATGGAATTCTCTAAGATGAAGTGGTTTTCTTGTGATGGATCAGTATTTTTCTCACTTTTTAATGCTGAGAATTCTATGAACTTGCATGAAATATGTCCACTTACCATTATTATTAATTCATAACTGTCCATCACTTCTCTGTCTAAGGACTTTTGTGTCATCAGCTTGCCAGTAGAACTGTTAATATGGAATGTTCCAGCAAAATCATCTTGCAGAGAGTAGCTGATAAGGGCATTATCTCCTATATCCAGATCAGTAGCAGAAAATGTGCCCAGGTCTAGACCAGCTGCATTCTCAGGAACTGATAAATGAGTTTGGATCCATGGTGAGAAAACTGGAGGGTTGTCATTGATGTCTTCAACTCTGACAGTTACCTGTATTGAAAAAAAGAAACAAAAGAGAAAAAGACACTAATTTGAGCTGTAGAAGCTGTATCTAAGGGAGAATTTTTATTTCTTTTAGTCCATGGATGCCTATAGGAAAAAAAAAACAAAAAAACCGCCAACAACTGAGGAATAAAACCCAAAGGGATAGGTGGATGGATAACAACTTCAGCATTTTTCAGCATTTGAGCATTTTCAACCTCTGCATTTTTAATCTTTTTTAATTCTCAGCTGCAAGATAACATATATGTGAGAGAACAACCTCTAACTGGAAGAGATGAGCAGAACTAATAACCTGGGGCTTTTTGGCTCATCTGCCTCATGCATTTGACAGAACTATGCACAGAACCAGTTTTGGTGTTAATCAGTTTCTCTGGTTATGGGTTGTTCATAAGGAGCTCTCAGGGGGTGACACAATCTGTGAAGCTGACAATATCTCCAGATGGTAATATCTCCTCAGGATACAAAAAAAAAAAAAAGGGGAAATTAAATAGAAGGCTCTCAAAGCTTCACATTTGCACGACAGAAGACATTTATCTGGATTTTGCTTGATTGTTAATATTTTAAAGAGCTATTTCATATTCCTTGATAAAAAACATTTTTGAAATGCATATTCCATACCAAAGCAACAGCTGTGTTGGGTGGCACCAGGGAATCCACAGCTTCCACGAGGATGCTGTACAGGTCTCTTTCTTCCCGATCCAGCCTGACCAGGGCCACAATGTCTCCTTGGTCCCCGATGGAGAACTTGTCCCAGTGGGATTTCAGGGAATACCCAACCTGCACAGCTATGCTTCCAGTCAGAGCCTTCACTGAGCCCACTGCACTCCCTGGGGCTTTGTTTTCCTCAATGCTGAACTCATAGCTGGAGCTCTCAAAAGTCAGTCCAAAGCTGATGTCATTTACCAGCAAGTAGAGAGTAACAGAGACTGAAGAGAGAAAACAAATTAAAATAGTGAAGGCACTGCTAAAATCATCATGATCCACGCTGCTTCCTTAAGCTCTTGAGGAGCTAGTAGAAAATGATAGAAATTATCACATAGGAAAGAGGAATGATAAGAAAAAGAAACCAATAGTAATAAGGATTAATATGTAACACAAAACCTGATGCTTTTTACACCTAATTGATTTTCCAGAATAACCTCACTTCCCTGATTTCAGAAGTGTTGCTTCAGTGTGGCAGGAGAGCAAGGATCCCCAATGTGAAGTTAATGGGATGTGCAGGGGTTTCACACTCCTTCAAAATCCAACCCTTAACTGCTTTGTAACAAAAGGGAGAGGGATGTACATAAACCCACAAGTGGAATTTCTGTTGTGACCACTTGTCCTATTTTAACAAAATCAGTTGTTTTCTCATGTTAATGATAAATTAATCTCCAAAAAACACATTAAAAAGTTACAAAAAATACTACATGATTGAATATAACAAACTCAGTTGAGGGTGATTTGCCAGCTTCTGTTTGTTTACATGTTTCTAAAATTTTAGGAAGATAAAACTGAAAAAGAAACAGGTCAACAATATTACCTGAATACATCTTTTTACAGTGACTACAACTGTAGAGTTTTGGGTTTTGTACCATAAGTACAACTGCAATAAATGAGTTTTTAAAAACTATTTCTAACCAGGGTTACTAAAACCAAGTTTTCTGTTAATATGGTCAGCATGGAGCAGATCAAAAGGTAAAAAGTAAATATTCATCGTTGTTCAAACGTAACCTTTTTTTTTTCACTAAATTCAGTTTGATTGACAGCAATGGAATTAATTTCAAATTTCCATGTGTGCAAGGGTTGCGTTTATGTGGGAAAAGAAAAAAGGCTAAGAAAGATGGTTTACCATTTGAGGAAAGCTGAGGAACTCCATGATCAGTGGCAACAACTGTCAGTGTAACAATTGTGTCGGCTGTGATGTGGTCCAGGTTACTGCTGAGGGTGATTTCTCCAGTGCCATTATTTATATGGAAATCATCAGAATGGTTCATGAAGCTGATTAAGGAGCAATCAGGAGAGCATTCATATTAATGGCTTTGGAAGTGCCATCTACTTACTGCTACCTCTGTAAGGAGCACTCAACAGACAATATTTGCCTGTTTATAAAGAACAGCCTTTAATTGCTGTCTTTAGCCTAAAATATATTGGCCTTTCATTTCCAAGTAAGTCTTCCATCGTGAAAATGTGCAGCATTCATGCCTTCAGTTCCCATTACACCCCAAGGCTTTGATGCTCCCTCTAGGAGAGGGCAGATCTTGCACACTCAGCTGCATATCCAGCAGTAGCAGAAACCCAAGTGACATCCATCTGAATGCTAATTCCCCATTCCATGGCCTCTCAGATAACTGGATTGCTCACAAATGGTGTGTTTTAGGTAGAATGCAATCTCATAGTTAAAAATAACCTCTGTCAAGGCAGTAGTTTTAAACATCCACCAGTTTACTGCTCATTCATTTGTCCTTCTCAATCTATGCTTTTCACATCAAAGTATCTTGGTATTTTCCATGATTTAGGGCTCATAGAAATATTTTTCTCCATTGATTTTTCTATGCATAGTGCATTAAGGAAGTTAATTTCTTATCCCCTCCTCCCACCAAACAGAAGACATAAACAGAGTCAGAGAGTCATTTACTTCCTACTCAGAAACTCCAATGTGTTACTCAAAATTTCAGAAACTGAAACAAATCTTGGCTGTTGGTTTTTGTTGCCAGTTTATCATTTGGTTGTGCCCTCTCTTGTGACATAATCATGATTTAACAAGCTCTAAAACACCCAGTAATGACTGTCCTTCCTAAGCATAGAAATCATAACCAATTACAGTGCTAGTAAAATATTTATGAAGAGATCTTATCCTTCTTAAGATCAATAAAAATACCTTTCTGTGTCTCTCACAGGAGGTACTTATTAACCTGGCAGAAATGTACCTGTATGAAATGACAGCGTTGTTCCCAAGGTCGAGGTCAGTTGCAGACACTACCAGGACAAATTCTCCTTCCTTTGCTGCTGCCACATGGATGCTGGCTGAGTACTGTGCCCTGGTGAACTGAGGAGGGTTGTCATTCACATCTAACACTTGGATGCTGACGTGTGTGAAGTTCTGGGGTGTGGCAGGAGAAAACCATGGTTCAGAAAGTGCACAGGCACTGAGGTGTACAAATAGAAGGCAGTTCAGATAAAGCATAACTGGTTGCTCCTTACCTGCCTCAGAGGCACTCCATTATCAGATGCCACCAGGAGCAGCTCATATCTCTCTTTACTTTCTCGGTCTACAGAGCCAGTAACCAAAATGGTTCCATCCTGGAGAAGGCAGTGGTTCAATGCACAGATCATTTGGAGAACTCTTATTCACTCAATTCTCAGAAGGGATGAGGGATTGAAATTATCTATTCTCCTTTGGGTTAGTTCACATTCCAAGCAGCACCTGACCAGGAATGGCTTGGTTTTTGAATATCAACATAGATTTCCAGCCTACAGGGCAAGTGCTGCTTGTGATGTACTAGAACTATGCCAAGTCACTTCATGAACAGCAGGATCTAAATCTTATTGTCAGCATACCCAAACCCTTACCTGCTGGATGCTGTAGGGATTATCCCCATCCTCAGCTGACAAGTAATAAGTGATTCGTGCATTCTCTCCCTCATCCAAATCAGTAGCAGTCACATGACCAACTCTAATGGAATTATTCAACATGTATTCCCCTTCCAGAACCTCGAAACTGTATGGCTGATTCTGAAACTCAGGGTTGTTATCATTGACATCCAGAACAGTGATGTGAAACAAGGCACTTGAATTAAGCCCATTTATTACATTATCAACTGCCCAAACCTAACAAAGCAAGAAAAAAAAAGTAATTTTAGTTGACTGCATTGTCATTTTAACCTCTTACAAAGATATAAAAAGGCATTCAAGGGAATGAAGTAGAGATGAGCCAAAGCTGCAGAGTCTCTCCCCAGATTTACTTGTAAAGTGAATCCAGATGTAGTCTCCCTGTCCAGTTCTGTGTCATTCCTTAATGAAAGTGTTCCAGGGGTAGCCACAGTAAATGAAGTGCTGTTGAGAATAAAGTATCCTTGAGAAAAGCCAGCCTAAAAAGAAAACATTGTTCATGTAAGTTTAACATTATGAAGATTTAAGTTAAAAAAATAATCTTATTAATACTAATACCTGAGCTTTTTGTAAGACTTCTCATTACAGAAGTACAAATGATTTGCCAGGTTTAATAAATGAAATCTTGCACCCTGAGCTATTGGAATAACAGACTTCTTTGGCAAACAGGAACTGGGCTCTGTGGAAGCACTTACAGGCTTTTCTATTTGAGTCCTACACATTTTCTCTCCCTAAAGTTCTCCAAGATTTATCCCCGTGATGGAAAGGGCAGCAAAGCAGAATTCAGTGGAGTATGAACCGAGCACTTATGCTGCTTTAAAACTGACATGAGCAAGAATAATATTGCAAGTCAGAAATCTCTTCCTCCAAAGCATCTCCCCAGTGCCACAGCTACAAGCAAAATGTCTTCATAAAACAAGGTGAGAAAGAAACTACTTGATATAAAGCAGAGGGAAATTTTGTAATTTCCTGTTACAGAAGAAACAACTCTATCAGGGTTACAAATTGCCTCTTGCTCTGCCAAGCTGAGACTAAAGATAAGTTTACCAAGTTTAGTCTATCAAGCAACATTCAATCAGAAACTATTATTTTGACATAAGAAGCAATAAGACAATTTTTAAAAAAATCTATTCTCTGTCTGGTGTGGTGCATTCATCTCATATGCACATTAACAGAAGCAAACACCACTTCCTGTCCTGGGTCACATATGCAGTGGAGGGAAGCACTCCTCATCTTGTCTGATATAGCCACTAAAACATTTTGTACAAGAACTTAACTTCCTTGGGTTGGGATGGTTTACTGCTGGCACCAGAGAAAGCAAGACAAGGTTTTCATGAACCAAAACATACTCAGCACCAACCATTTAAGAAATCTCCTTTTTTCCATCTACTACTATGCTTTTTTGCAGGTTAATAGAGAAAAGCATGTTGTTTTGATTTATCAGGATGAGATTAATGTACCTACCTCATCCTTGTCAGTAACATTGAATGTGTAGACAGGACTCCCCTTCAGATGGTTTTCAAACACAAAAACATCATAAGCTGCCTCACTGAATTCTGGTGGGTTATCATTGACATCTTCTACACGAACAACTACAAGTGTTTCAGTGCTCAGAGTTGGCTGACCTCCATCTGATGCCTTTACTTTCACTTCAAATTCATTTGTGGTTTCATAATCCAGCTGCTGGCTCAGGCTGAGCTGGCCCGTGCTTGGGTTGACAAGGAACACCGGGGAGGAGGTTTGAGGTCGCTGCTCAGTGATTTGGTACGACACGAGGGCGTTGGCCCCCACATCCTGATCAGTAGCAGACAGTGTCAGCAGGACACTTCCCAGCTCTTGGTCTTCAGGGACCTTCACTTCATAGCTGCTGGATGAGAAGACCGGGGCGTTGTCATTCTTGTCATCGATGACGACGGTCAGGTTGAGCGCTGTAGATCGCACGGGTCGGCCTTGGTCACTGGCAATCACAGTTAAGTTATAGAAGCCTTGCTGTTCTCTGTCCAGCACCTTTTGCACAAAAATGAATCCTGAACTGTCAATATCCATTTTTCCTTCTCCACCCTTCAGAGTGTAAGCCACTAATCCATTAAAGCCTTCATCCACGTCTGTGGCTGACACGCTGGTGACATTGGTTCCCACCGGCATGTTCTCCGTGGTGGCAATGGTGGTGTTGGTTGTGCCAAACACAGGGCTGTTATCATTGATGTCTGTGACTCTGATAAACACCGTGGCATAGTCAGTGGTGTTTCCATCTGACAAGGAAATATCGAAAATGTAATTTTTCTGAGATTCGTAGTCCAGTTTGGTTTTTGTTGAGATGACTCCCTTGTCATCGATGGCAAATGGAGCAGATTCTGTCAGCACCCGAAACTCAACTGGTATATGGGGATTTAAAGCCTCATACTCGACCTGTGTAAGATAGAGCATATCATCAATAAATGAATTAAAACACATAAACCACTGTCTGAAAAAGAATAGTGGTTTTAACTATGTCCAGACTCATTTTATGATTGATATCAACTTATGGTTGATACTGCGTCTTGACTTTTACTTCTTTTAATGAATTTTCATTCAGATACTTGTTAACTTCACAGATTCTTTAAAAGAAGTAAAGATCAAACCTCAATATACATAAAAATGCAGAGAGGGCTGCCTTTTATTAAAATGTGAATATATATAACACAGAATAAAAATAACAGACTGCACTTTAACCTTTGGTTCTGCCTTTTGTTACATGCAAAAAGGGAGAAAGTTGACTCAAGATGTCTATAAATCAAAGCAGTAAAACACATTACCTTCTCACTTCTTTGATATGAAACCTCCCATGTGTGTTCATACCTTCATCCAAGAAGGAGCTGTCATGGTGCATTCTGGTGCTCTGCTTGTCTGAGCATTTTTTTGGATCAAAATGAAGAGCAAGTTCTAGGGCCTTCTTTGAAAATGCTTTTATAGCATTTCTCTGATGGGAATTCTCCTATCATGTCACAGGGTTTTTCATTTATCACCAAGAGATGAGGGAATGCTGCCTATCCCAAGCTTTGAGCCACTAAATCCTTTGAAGGATGTCCAAAGTCAACAGAGGGCTATGCACAAAAATTTACTTTCTCAAGCAGTTCTGGGGTTCATTTTGTTTGAAATGGAGAACTGCTTTGGGAGGGGTTTGGGATTTTTTAAAATGCTAAATGGTAGCAGATGCTGTTTAAATATTTGCAAAGGTTTAACTGGCAGCAAACCCACCTTTGTGGGTGAGGGATGTACTGCATGTGAAGCTTGACATGTAGAACACACAGTATCTAGTTCTCCATAACTCAGGGAGATATGGATATTTAGAGCATTTATTTGTTTGTTTGTTTATTAAAAAAATCAGGATTTTCTTAGAGCTGCCCTGTCCTAGATAGAGATAGAATAAAGTTCTTACTTGTACTACTTCAACAGGAGGAGCCAGCTCTTCTTCCACAGACACATTGTATGTTTTCTGAATAAACTGTGGTCTGGAATCTCCAACTGCATAGATTTCTACTGGCACTGATGAACTTCTTGGAATGGTCCCACCTGCAAGCAAAAGGAAACAATTTCTCAGCAGATGCATAAAATACCTACTGGCCCTCTGAAAAATATACTTTTCTATGGGTACTGCCTTTATTTTAATATTTAATCCTTAGTGCTGCTGTTATGGTACTACCTCAGAGATCCTCACCAAGACCACAGACAAAGGATGGGCTGAGCAATCCCTTTTGTACCCATATTCCCTGCAGGACCCATTTTATCTACATGACCCTAAATTTGAAGACACAGAGTTCATATTTAGCAAATCATGGAAAAATCACAAGGCTGAAAACCACTTTGTATTCTCATTATACAAAAGTGGGATGCCATTCCTAGGTGACATTGATTTCTGCCCTTATTCAGGTCATGAATGTTCACTATGTTCTCTATTATTCTTTTAAAACCTCCAATAACTATGGCTAAGAAAATGCTGTTCATCCTAAAAATGGACTTGGCATCTCCAGTTTACCCACATGGATGTGCAAATAATGACCAAATTACTCAGCACATTTTACTTTCCTTTTACTCCTTATTGACTGATGAGAGGGTTATAAATTTCTGACTTCTGCCTGAATTTCTGCTTCCTATGCTGTGCAACACCAGTCAGTAAGTTAAAGGAAGATGTAATTATATATATGTTTTTTATATATATGTTATTTCACAAATTCTTCCCACAGCCATAAAGAAAAGAGATTTGCTATAACACCATCAGCAGGAGCAGTTTTACCAGAGATGCAGCAATTACTTTGGATAAATAAGACAGTTTCTTATCTTCAACAAACAAGAGCAGATAAAAGATATGGTATTATTCAAACAAAGCCTGTGAACCTGTTTGACAGCATTCCTTCAAGTAAAAAATCAAACAAAATCAAAACTCATCACCAGGAATAGCTGTGTTGACTGGTTCTAAAATCCTGTCTTACCATCAGTAGCTGTTATCCACAAGACAAACTTCTTAGTCTGGTTGATTCCTAATGGGATTACTGTTTTTAAAGTGATTTTTCCTGTGGATGTATCCAATTCAAAGTGTCCATCTTCATTGCCACCAGCTAAGATGAAGCTTATCTCTCCATTTATACCATCATCTAGATCATCAGCAGCAACCTGGAGGGGAAAAAAAATTTTACTCTAGGTTCTGTGCTTTTATCAAATCTTCTCCCATTTTAGATATACATGAAAATCAGGTAAATATAGCTGCAGTTAAATGTGGCTGTACCTTTGACTGTCCACTTTCTAGGTAATTCTTGAGTTAAACCTCAGTTAAAAAGTTTGCTCTTGGATGCACACACACACACAATATCATTCCAGCAGCACAAGCAAAATCCTGCTCCTATGGAACTCATGTGAATTACACCACATTTGTGACTCAGAGAATTGGTTTCATAACAATTCCAAAGGCACTGGAGGCAGATTGTTCAAGAGATTTCATCAGGAGCCATGAAATCTGCACATCTGGGTATGAGCATTGATAGTGACTCCCTATAGATCTCAACTTCTATTTCCTGTTTTTTTTTGGTTAACTGGTTTTACTATGTTAGAAAAAAATATATTGGATCTAAAAATTATCCCAAATGCTCCAGCATTCAGCAGCCTTTCAAAAACGTTGTGCCATTATTTGAGTTGAGGGACTCTAACAACATTCAGTTTTTATTAAAGACTTTACAACAACTAAATTCAAGAATCTTATTTTCTGTCATATATTTGTGGAATTCAGGCTGGTGCACAGTACCAGAATAAAAATCCTTTGTAATTTATTACCCGATCTGGGCTGTGATTAAAGTATCCAGGACACTGTGATTATGGAATATCAATAGCTCTGAAATGAAAGGTGGATTGTTTCTGAACTGAGAGCTGTTCCAAAAAGATTCCCTACTCAACAGAACTGCTTCACAAGTTTAAGCAAGGACTCATGAAGGCTTTCAACTCAAAAATGTCATTTTTGCTTAGTATTTCTAGTACCTGAAGTATGTCCATTCCTGCAGTCATGTTGAGGAAAATATCTTGTCTATATGATGTGTCTCTAAAGGTTGGGCTGTTGTCATTTTCATCCAGCAGCACTATGTTGATAGAAGAGTTCACCTTTTGGTGAGGTGTCAAATGATCTGTAGCAGTGACCTGCAAAAATTATGCAGTGACAAGACTGTGCTGTTCAAAGGCATGTTGTGGAAGTAGGAAAAAGGATGAATGAGAATTACAAGCTGAGGAAACTGTATCACCAGTGGTATTTCCCTCCAGATAACATTGCTGTCCAAGTCTGGGCTTGTTTCTTCAATTAAGCTGCTGATCCATACTCAGGGTTCAGCCTCCTGCCAGCACAGATGAGGTCTCACCTGTTGGCCTCAGGTTCCCTTGGAAAGGTTTGTTTTTAATACCTGGAGGTGGATAGAGGGGACTCTCTCCCTGTCCAGCAGTGTGGAGTTCCTCACAGTTAGGATCCCAGCTGGACTCAGCTGGAAGGGACTGTCCTCTGGAGTGAGACTGAGCGTTCCCTGGAAGCCTCCCTGCAAACAGGAAAGACATTTGTTATTAAACAGGACAATCACTCAACTACTCCCTTAGGATGCTTTCTTCTTATTTTCCACGTGGAGAAGATGAAATTTCCTGGTTTAATTGAGATTACAGTTCCAAAACAACACAATTTTAAAAAGAGAGAGAAGCAAACAACATAGAAAAAATAACATGCAGGCTGAGAATGACTTGCAGCTTTGTGTTAATTTTGCTCTTCTGCACTTCCAGATTTGGGACCTTATGCAAACCAGAGGAGTTCCAAAGGGAGACAAAATTTATTCTTTGTCTGCAGTGCTCTACCCATTAAAGAAGAGAAATTAAGTTTACTTTGCTTCATCATGTTGAGGTAGTCAGGAAAAAAAATTTATTCACAATAGCTGTATAACACAAATGCATTTTATATTATATTTCAGAAGTGCAGTACTTGTAGCAGGCTAAAACCGCTGTCTTTTTACCTCATCTGCATCAGTAGCTGTTACTTGAAGAACTTCCATCCCATTTGGGAAATTTTCTAGAAGTGAGACATTGTAACTTGCTTGTGACAGTGCTGGAGGATTGTCATTCACATCTCCAATAGTAACCAGAACTACTGCATCAGCTGTTTTGAAAATCTTGTCTTGCTGAGCAGCCTAGAAAAGAGAGTTTACAGCTGTAAGTTCCATGCCCTGACAACAAGAAACTTAACACAAGGACATGACAACTTCATATTTATAATGAATTAATTTTTCATTTATTTTGGTTTTTAAATGGCAGGATGGAGCCTTGATACCAATGACTACGAGAAATGCTATAAACAGTAACTTGGATTTACATCTTATTTTCTGAAATTGAGACTAAAATACCAAAACAATCTCTACCTGAATGACCACCATAAGATTTGGACATATTTCTCTGTCAATTGAGGTCTTGACTTCCAACACTCCATCATCATTGATTGAAAAGCTGTCATTATAGGCTGGGGGATTCACTGAAAAGCAACAAATTGTGAAAGGTTAATGAGAATGAACCAGAACTGGAAGTCTGATCTGTCCTTTGTACCAGTGTTAACTTCTCAGCCACAGCAAAAAGGAACATGAAAAGCTGTTTTTCAAACACTCTGCCCTCAAAACAATTCCTAGGAAATTCACTCACACTTCAAGGGTCTCAAATTAAGCATTTCATAAACTTTTGGCAATTTCTTCATAAGAATGAACAGCTCCTGATGGAATTCTCTCTCTAGATGGTCCCAAATGGAAATTCTTTGATCAAATTGAAGCCTCCAGAGTGCCTTACACTTGAAATCAGGAATTGATTTTTGTTCCTTGGAAGGAGAGTAAGAAAATCTAAACATTTTAGAAGCAGCTGGACCCTGCAGTAATGACTGAGATTAGGCTGATTTAGCTCATGGAGCAGCACTGCAGTGAAGCTGTGGGCACTTCAAAACATCTGAATGGACCCTGGACTCCCTTATCATTCCCTCCAGTAACAGGTAAATGAATCATCCTGAATTACTTTGTCAATTTCTAGAAGAAAATAAAGGCTCTTACCTAGTTTGATGCTGTAAATTATTTTTTCATTGATACCTTTGTCTCCATCTTGAGCCAAGACCTCCTCTGGGAGAACAGTCAGAGGACCCACCTAGAAAACAAACATTAGCCTGAGTATCTTGGAAAAAAAAACATTAATTTCAAATCTTTCATTAGATAAGTCACAGTTTTGATTAAAGAAACATGTATTTAATCAATGTGGTCCAGAAAAAAAAGTCTTTCTTTGCCATATGTGTTTACAGAGGAAAATGATGACCAAGACATTTGATGGATACAGTGTGTTTAAGAAACACCAGATTATGAAGCTGCAGTCACAAATGAAATTCATGTTAAGAATATTGACTATTTCAGTGCCATTCCTCTCCTGGAAAACCACACACAAGTCTATACTGCAGCCCTTATAAAAACATTAATTTATAAGATAAAAACATTTTAGAAAGGCTAAAATTATTCCTTTCAGAGAATTAAAGATGAACTTCTAACAAAAGGGACACTGTTGGTCTAACTCTATATGTGATTTAAAATACAGTAACATGAAGATAATGATGTAGAAATAGAACCTTTTTAATTTTAGTGGGTTACTCTGATATTATTAAACTGTTATTTTTTTTCTTAATACATACAGAAACCTGAGTCAAACAAATACATTCCACCAAGAAATCTCTACTCTATATAAAAAAAAATGTTATAAAAGTAATATAGACCATGGATTGCCATTCAGATCCTTAATTTTGCTTACCTTTGTAATGCTGTATGAAGGAATGACACTAATTAAAACTAATTTCAGGACTGATGGACAGCCAGTTGCCCTTTGAATTTTATGTTAAAACAGGAATTTGGGTTTTTTCCTTTTCTTTCTTCTTTTTAAATTTTTTTCCCCAAACTACAAAATTATATGTTTCTATCACAGAAAAATTCTATGCTTCATATAATAGATGGTTTATTTATCTGCTAGTTGGAGGTCTACAGCTGATATCTTTATCAGTGGTCAGCACAGAAAAAAGCAGCTCCATCCATCTTAAGCTGCTCAGGGAGGAAGAATCCTTGGAAGAAAAGCCCTTTGGATTGGGATAACCTATTTACAGCAGCATTCAGTGAAGAGCTTTTACCTCGTTTTCACTGATATTCCCATTGTACATGGATTGACTGAAGTAGGGGTCCAATGTATCATAATCTTGCACATTAATTATTAATGATGCAGTGGCATTCTGGTTTCCAAATTTTTCCTGCATCCCAAGGGAAAGAAGAAAAGAAGAACCACGGTCATGAAAAAAAACATACCTCAGTGGAAAAATACAACAGAATATTACTATGTATATTTTGCAGCATTTTTAACCCGAGAACTTCTGGAATCCAGTTCTAGGAACAAAACTATCAACAGGTGGTCTTTATTTAGTTGCTCTTTTTTTATCAGGCATGTAGAATATAGTAATAACACATTTCCTACAGCTTCACTATTTGCTAGACACCACAATAATCCTAGCAAAACTGGTTCTTTTTATTTCTAAGAGGAAATGAAGGCAAATACATACTCAAATCTCAAAAAAGACAAAACAAAAACCTGGTAAGAAACAGCAAAAACATGAGAGATCTGCCAGAATGAACAAGTGAATAAGTGTTACAATAGTGGAGAATGAATATGTACAATATTTATACTTTGAGAAATACAGACATCATTTTAGGCTGGTATTTGAGAGGAAACAAACAATGGCTGAAATATTAAGAATGTGCTACTTTGTCTCCAGTATAAACCAAGTTGCAGACACAACTTTTGGGTTGGGAACTCCCAAAGCTGTAAATTTGTAGAAACTGGCGTGCTATAAAACAAAGGAATGATCAGTGTAGAGCTATTGTGGGTCTCATTCTTCTTTTAATTTGCATCATACCTTTGCTTGGACTGTTAAATTGAAAAAGTTGACCTCGTTGTAATCCAGGGTTTTTTTCACCATGACAGTTCCATCTCCTTCCCTTATAGAAAAGTAATCAGAGTTTGGGCCCTATTAAATGAATAAATCAAATATTTAATATGATTGATGATGAAACAGACTTTCTTTTCCACTTCACCAGCTATAAAAGGAGCAGACACAAGCTCAGATATGAAGATTTCCACTGCAGATATCTAAATTTAGTTGAAATGAGCTTACTTCAGTTGGCTTGAGGACTGGAGACAGACAGCAAATCAAATAGAAACTTTAAAAAGATAGGAAACAGCTCTCCCTCCTGCTACTGCAAAGGACCACTGAGTTCCTTAGCTGCAGCTGAAGAGTGCCATAAATCATTCCATAAATGTTAAGAAACAAGAGTCAGGCCTTGCTGCCTGCCAGGCTGATCCTGTGGTATAATTTGAAAGGTCTCTTGGATGTTTTGCAGATTTTTAATCTTCACAGTGCAAGGGAGCACGCTGGGATCAGGTCCCAGGCCATGGATCTATCAAATTCAAACTGGTGTTCACAGTTCCCAACTAACAAAGGACACTCACCCAAAGACTGTAAGTAAGGATGCTGAATTCTGGTGAAAAGTCCTTATCCTCAGCTTCCACTTTTACAACCATGGAATTAATTTCAGCCACCTACGAGGAAATAAAGATCATCCAATACTCAGCCACAAGCCCCTTGCCACATCCTTGCCATCCTAACTTGGGGCAGGAAAGTTGTGCCACCTGCTTAGCAAATCACTTCCCATTGCCATTTTTGGCTGGGAATGTTTTCCCATCACCCCACTCCCCCAGCTGTATGTGCAGCCCAGCCTTTCTTTTCCACACCCATGGGAAGCAGCAGGTAAGTTCTATAGGGGTGCATGTAATGAACTAATCTCAGTGTGGTCACATTAAAACCTCCCAAAAAAGTAATTTAAAATTATCCCAAGGAAAAAGTATCAGCATTTGCCATAACCCACCTCTGATACTGAAGCATTATAATCAGCTTGTTGAAATTCTGGAGCATTGTCGTTTACATCTTTCAATTCTACGTTCCGTCCGTTCTCTATCTCATCAGTCTTTGTAGTGGAAGAAATGATAACAGTGAGGTGGCAGCATTCTGCTAACATTTAATTTCATCTAAAATGAGATCCTCAAAGAGACATCCTTTCATTAAACTGCCATATAGAATTAAAGAATAGAGGGAATTAGACTACCATTCCTAAAATCAACTTTTTTAAATTTACCTGTTTTCAATGAACAGAACCAGTCCTTTCAATCAGCAGATTTCAACAAATTATCTTCTACAAGGTACTCTGAACTCCCTGCATCATAGTTTTCAATTAAATAGTATTGCAGAGAATAATCATTTGCATTAAATTAGACAATAAATACAGTTGATAAAGCATGGTTTGTACTCACTGTTCCAATCCTTTGGCAAACAATAGCATACCAGATCATATCACTCTAAAATTGAACAAACAAGCCAATAAATAATAGAGTTGATGAACTAATAATATGATTATCAAAGATAATTTTTACCAAAAAAATTATACAAAATTACTTCTAGTACTTGAATCCTCAGGTGTGCTGTACCAAAACACTCTGCTTAAAATTAACACTTTGTAATTACTTTGCTCTATATTATAAAGTTTATTTGACTGCCATTCCTCTACTACTGATACCATACTATCCAGATCCCACCATCCCCCTAGACCTGACTGCTTTTCTCCCCAAAAAATTGACAGAGAATAGAGGAGAACATGTGCAAGAAGCATAAACAGTGTTTTAATCCATTTGGGAAATACTCAAATGAGAAATGCAAATTTAAAAAAATCGCAAGTACATTTTCATCCATTACAAACACTGATTGTAACAGTGTGGCAGTGTCCAAAACACAAATCCAGAGCTACTCTGAAATAGCACTTGTACCATAAATTGTCTCTATTTACTCTGCAGTACTACACCAGTACTACAACTGAAGATTTTTAACAGGTATTAGTGAGAGGTAGATACTGAATTCTATTCAGACAAATCACATTTTTGAAATGCCAGCCTGTATTGTGAGAGAAAGAACAATCAAAATGCTTTATCTTAATTCTATTTCTTTTTTCACTTGTCAAAAAGCCTTTCTCTCTAGGCCTTTTATGCAGTAAAAATAATACCTCAAGAGTCTCAACATCCAGAGGCATAGCAGTCTTCACAGTTGCATTTGTAGATCCAGGTTCATATACCAGATCTACATAATTCAAGTGCTCAGGGAATATAAATTCTTGTAATTTCAGATTCACATTGGGTGGGATATCTGTAATCCATTCTATGACACCTGTAAGAGAAAATGGAACAAAAATAAATTGCTTTATAGGAAAGAAATCCATAAGTTCATTTCCTATGTATAGACAACTTGGTGACTTTTGGTTACATTTTATATAATATTGTCATTTTCTGCTGAACTGTAAGGTCTGTTAAAGTGCCCTTAAGTACCCTAGACAAGTGTATTGATGCATTTTTAAAACCACATAAACCAAATTTTTCCAATATATTTACACAATATAACCAGAATTAAAAAGCTTTGCATAAATTTCCTAAATTTTCACAGTTTTTAAAAAAATAGCTTTAGGCTGCAAAACTTTTTTTTCCCACGTTTACTGTGAAAATGTAATCAAAGTCATCGAGAGGCTGCACAGGGGCAGTTTCAGTATTTTCTAAACCCAAGGGCCTTTTATATATTTTAGCTGGATCTCTCAGGCAGTAGAATCCAGTCTGGATTCAGGTGGAAAATATGTGGCCTTTCCCTTAATGTGTTCCTGTTTCTACAGGACACAAACACAAAACCTTGCAAGCTTCAAATCAATTCTTATGAGATTTTCTACCACCATGCATTTAGGAACTATTCTCTTGAAAATACGATGACTTATTGTTTGCAATTATCAGGATTCCAGTTAGACTGGCTGTGTACTACTTGCTTGGTTAAACACCAAATCTGTTTGAAATTGCATTGGAAATTTATCTTTTTAAACCACCCAGCCTGGTGTTACTGGCAATTTCATTAAAGGAAGTTTCCTTACTCACATCATCAAGACACTTGTGCTTATGTGAATTATACTTATCTTTTCATGGAGCACATTATCTGGATTGATAACCCATAATGCCTCTCCTTTCCAAAGTCTTTCCTGAACAGCCAAAATATTGGAAACTTCCAAGCTGTGTTTCTTCCTTACCCACTAGTTTTGTACTCCATCACTACTAGTTCAGGTTAGTAAATGCTTTCTGTAACAGTCCCATCTCTAATCTGCATGCACAGCCTTGTGCTCTTGTGTTGTGATGTTGTCCAAGAGTTTCAGGAATATAACCTCATCTTCTTCCAGCAGCAGGGAGTGTCTGGAATGCTGTCAGCTACCAGAGACACTGGATTCATTTGTGAGGACAAAGTCCAGTGAGCTGGCAGCCAGCACAGAACCTCAGGGCTGGGTCTCAGGGGCACAGCTTTGTGTGGTACCACTCTGGCTGTGTGTAGTGCTGAAAACCGTCCAGGAAAACAAAATCCAGCTTTGCCTGCTGCCATAGGCTGTCCAGTCCTCCATGCAGAGCTGGATACATTCAGCCAAGAAGGATCAAGCAGCTGCCTAGGAAACAGCGTTGCCTCCAGAGGAGAAAGCCCAATAGAAAGAAGTAATGAGGAAAAATTACAGCTGATTGTCCCTCTTGCTTATTCATCAGATCTGTCAGCAGGTTCATTCACACAGAAGGGCAGAGTTCCTGCTGGCTGATTAAAAATCAGATGGAATCAGAATGAAAGGTAGTTGTTTTCCTTCCTAACTCCATGCAAGAGTCAGACACAGCAGCTAAGCTTCCACAACTCAAATAGAAATGTTTCAACAGTGATTGTAAAAGAAAATCACTGCTCTGGATCATATTTGTTTTCTGTATGTTGTTGAAAGCCAGAAGCAGTGAAGTTTGCCTATGGACAGTCAGCATGAGATCCTAAGGATTATGACATATCCCAAAGGGCTTTGGCCTTAACGCTTTGCCTTGTAAAATTTCTGGATATCCATTAGGGACATCAAATACTGGCTGGACAAGGTGAAACAAGAACACTTTCTGTACTTGTTTTCTTTCCCACTGCCTGATGTGTCTATTCAGACAATGAGATCCTTGGCTCAGGGAATTAGGGAGGGTTATATTTATTTATTCCACTAAGTAGAATTTCATGGAGGCAGCTGCTGCATCCAGCCAAGAAGACTGTTGTAAATCAATTAATAATACAGACTCATCATTAAATACACTGACTATATGAGGCAATCAAGTGCATTTGGGAGATCAGACAATTCTAGGTTAGAATCCTGATTTTACCTGTATATCCATCCAAAAAGCTTGAGATCACTAGTGGTGTGGGTGGTACATCACAGCTGATCGTTGTGATTTCTAAAAGGAAACAGAAATGTCACATACAAAGAGCACAGAGAGACTGTGTCCAGAAATAGTAGAAGGTAAATAAGCTGACACTATGTAAACCCAGATGCACACAGGGGTTCAAATTAAGCTCCAAGACATTTATCATGGTGGCACCTTGAATGGTTTAAAGCAATACATGACAGGGAGTAGGCAAACATTGGTGTGCTGGTGCCAGTCTAGGGTTTTACTGCCTGACAAGAGTGAGTCACTGCTCAGCAGTGTCCTGATGAACTGTATGTGGTTGCCATCACCGAAACTACTCTTGTACCTTGGTCCTGAGATTGTTTCTGCTTCCAAGACAACCATAAACACAAAGCTATTCCCCACAGAAACACTAGCAAGGGTCCAGGAGCATAGGGTGAAGGCACATGGACACATTTCCTAAAATTTACTCTCCTTATACTTTTAGAGAAGGAGCCCTTTGGGAGTATTTTTTTAATGAGAAGTGGCTTTCCTAAGTGGTTTCTTGTACCTCAGAAGTACACAAAAGTGTACAAAAGAAGTCTGCAAAAACTTTTCCCCCTTCCCTGACTAGAATTCAGCAGCAAAGCTTGCAGAGTGCAATCCACGCTCTTATGAATACCTGCACAACTCTTGTGGTCTTATGTGGGTTTGCACCAATGCTAATAATGTCCCCCCTCCCTATCCTTGCCATCCTTATGGATATTCAAAGGGATATTTGGTATAAACAAGTAGTGGGCTATTTTCCCCTGTCTAGGTAGATGCCTTCATGTTTGCATCACTTTATATGATCTCATTTATAAGTGAGCAGTGGGCAGATTTCTACACAAGT
>VXBI01004466.1:0-16869 GCA_013397375.1 Toxostoma redivivum
CATTCCATGATTCCATGATCAGCTCTCCCAAAATCCCTGCTGTGTCCATGGTGGCCTGCAGGGCTCCAGCCCTTGCTGTGTGCTGCTTGTGGATTCCACTCGGGGATCCCACGGGGAAATCAAAGCTGCCCAAAGCAGAGCCAGGCCGGGCAATCTCTCTTTGTGACACACTGGCTGTGCTGAGAGACAAAAGGCTGCAGCAGAGAGGAATGGAACCATAAAAGCAGGGGTGTCACAGAGCACAGGGAACTGAGAAAATTTCTGAGGTGAGGCACCTGAGTGGATTACAGGATGAGGGGAACATCTGCCTGCAGTTGTTCACACTTTGTCATCTCCAGCACCTGTTTGCTGTGGCTGGGCTCAGCTGCTCCCACCCTGAGCTCCTGAACACAGACCTCTGACAGAAATCCCCTCTCAGACCCCAACCCTGCAAACACAGCCTGTGGGACCACAGCTCCTGCCAGCCCTGACCTTGGGATTTTAGCTTTTGTATTTTTCATTTATTTGTAACCCTGCAGTTCTTTAGTGTGGAACTCTAAACTCCACACCCAGTGTGAGCTGCTGCCCTCCCATTTTGGGCAGACACAATTCCTCTCCAGGCTGGCAATCAAGGACACCTCACTGCCTCAGGCCTGAGAGGGAAACAAAAGTGATTGGGGGAGCAAACTTGGGGTAAATGACTTCATTACCTGGAGCTGGAATTGGAAGATGAACCCCAATGTGCAAATGGCCCAAACTTATCAAAGTGTGCAAACTTGTGACCCATTGTCCATTGTGGTTTGTCCGCCTGAAATGTAGCTGAAAGCCTTTCAATAAATAGAACTGCTTTTTATTCTCTTAATTTTGTCTGGCCTCTATTTTTAGGTAGCCCAGAAGGCATCAGCAGCACTCCAAAGAAAAGGCTTCCAAGGAGAGGAAGCCAAGCCCAAAGAGGCAGCCATGGCCTGGGTGTTCCATGCTGCCCATTTCTCTGCTCGTGCTCAGGAGAGAACGTGCTCCCCCCAGCCCAGGTGGGTTTTGGGGGATGGAGAGGTTCTGGGGAAGGGAAGATGGATTGCAAGGTGAACCACTGAGATGAAAAAAGCAAAATCTGTGCTGGGACAGATTTGGTTTCAGCACCAAGACACAATGGAGCATCCACTGCTGGGAGTGCTCCAAACCCAGTGAAACCTGGGGCTAATTCAGCTGGGGGGGCAGGGGGTGACTTCCCTGATTACCCTGATTGTGTCCAAAGAGCCACTTCAGCTCTAGCAGCGTTTCCACACCACAACCACTGGCAGCACACCATCAAACCAAAGCACTGGGAACTTCAAGGTTAAGAATTCCTGGTTGTCAGGGAAGCACCAAGGAGGAAAACATTGTCTAACAACAATAACAACAACAACAAGAAGAATAAGAATAATAGGAGGAGGAGGAGGAGGAGAGGAGGAAGATTTTAAAAAGGAAAAATGATGAAAATCCCAACACTTGAAACCTTCAAAGTGCAGTCAGACGTTCCAGTGCTCCCAGCCATGGGGATGAGGGAGGGTCCTGTATCACTCCAAGCCCTTGGAACTGCAGCTGTATCCTCCTCACACACATCCAGCCATCCATGAGCCCTCCAGGGCACAGACTTGCCTCCCATCGTGCCTAAAACTGGTTAGGGAATGGTCACGGCTCAAAAGACAAAAGCTTGGAGCATCAGCCTGGCTGTCAGCTCCTGGCTGAGAACAGCACCACGGGGCATTGAAATCCAACACTCCCCGGAGTGCTGTGGGGCTGCTCTGGAACAAATCCTTACAGGGCTTGAAAAATAATGAGAAAAACCCCCAAATGGATGTACTTCCAAGGGGAAAAAAATAATGTTTTGACCAATCTTCCTTTGCTGATGGCAGATTGCTCAATGAAATGAGTTTGGACCAGCCCAAAAGACATGTCTGATAAGAAATATCACTCTGGGGGCCTTGTCCCAGGCAAATAAATCCCCAGGAGCCAGGGAGACAACAAGGCTATCTGTGACCCAGACCTCAGCCTTCCCCACCACCAGGGATGCTGCATTTGTCATTTCTCTCCTGTGTATTCTGTAAGAGCCTCAGCTCCATTCTCTTTAGATATTTATATTTTTCTAATCTACTGGCTGTGATGGATGGGAAAGAGATTTCTCCCTGCAAAACCATTTACAATGGAAAAAAGCCACAAGCACAATATAGAACTTGTGTGCGTGTGTGTGTGGTGCTTTAGACAAATAAACATTGCTCCTCTTTCTAAAACATCTCAACATCTTGTACAGGAAATATTAGATCTCAGTTGACTGGAAAATGAAACCAGCTTTATGTTCTCTTCCAAAGCCTCTTGTGATATTAGCAATATTTTTTTCCCCTGTCGAGAATAATGGCTTTTCTACAGGCCAGCAGATAGGAAAGTGCTTACAGAGATTTCCAGATGCAAAGACTTCTCTGAATTACCTTGTCTTAATGTACTTCAGAGTTTGGAGCAAGTTCCTTGATGACTCTGGATAATCAGAGCCTGTGGAGAAAAGCCATGTTAAATCAATCACTCACTGCAAAAGCAGGATAAGATGATGATAAAGGAACCCCGTGGGAGTCCACACAGGTCTTGGGAAGCTGGTTTAGGGCTGCTACAACATCACTAATCCCATTCCAGACAGGGCACAACAAAGACAGAACGATCCAGGCTTGGGGTTTGGGTGGTTTTTAGGAAGTTCCCTCCTGCTGCTGAAGGATGAAGGGAAATGGACCCCCTCAAGTGCAAGACAACCCCCTTGATTCTGCCCATGGTGAAGCTGTATCTGCTTGGGAAGTGCAGAAATTTCCCCAGCTTGCCCCTGATAAAAGCAAATCATTTTTTGCTGAAAAACCAAGAATCTGAGAATGGCTTGGATTTGAAGAGACCTTAAACTTCTTCTTATTCCATCCCCTGCCATGGCAGGGACACCTTCCATTATCCCAGGTTGCTCCCAGCCCTGTCCAACCTGGCCTTGGGCACTGCCAGGGATCCAGAGGCAGCCACAGCCGCTCTGGGCACCCTGTGCCAGCCCTGCCCACCCTCACAGGAACAATTCCTGCCCAAGATCCCATCTAATGGTGTCCTGTGGCAGTGGAAGCCATTCCCTGTGTCCTGTCCCTCCATCCCTCATCCCAAGTCCCTCTCCAGCTCTCTTTCAGGATCCCCTCAAGTCCTGAAAGGCCACAGTTATGTCTCCCTGGAGCCTTCTCTTCTCCAGGCTGAACAATCCCAAATTTTCCTCACAGCAAAGGTGCTTCATCCCTGTAATCATTTCCCTGTCCTGTGGCCTGGCTCCAGCAGCTCCAGGTCCTTCCTGTGCCGGGACCCCGAGCTGGAGGCAGCTCTGCAGGTGGGGTCTCACCTGAGCAGGGCAGAGGGGCAGAATCAGCTCCCTCAATGTCCTGCCCACGCTGCTTTTGAATCCCAAAGAGTTCCAAACCAATCCAAACCAACAGAATAAGCTAGAAAAGCAGCTCAGGCTTTTTTCCTGACATCCTTCCTGCCTGTGCCATAAAGCCTTGAAGATCAAAACCCCAATCCCAAACAAAGAGCTGCTATTTTTTCTTCTGTAAATTGAAGCCAGGCAAGGAGTCCCTCAAACCCAAACCTTCTCAAAGCAGACACGTTATTGTTTTTTTAAACCACATTTTGATGAAAATCTAATTTTCAGTCACAGTAAGGCTTCAGTGGAAATGCTGGAATAACCCCACAGAGAAACCCCTGCACAAGGAGACGTTTCTGTTCCCTTTAGGATGGGAATTGCAAAACAAAGGGCATGAAAAAATCCTACGTTGTCACTACTTATCATTCCCAGTTAACAATATAAGATATATGATAGGAGCAAAACAATTTGGTGGCAGAACATCATAAATGAAGTCTGTTTTCCCTGGAAACTGCATAACCATTTGAATTAATTTAATTTGAAATATCAAATTAAATTAAACTGTAGAATAATCCCCAAGGGGAAGCATATTTCATTTGCAATGTCTTCTGATAGAGTATTCTCTGCCAAAAGTTTTGCTATGCATCTGGCTTTGGATCTAAATTTATTACATTAGCTCTGGGAAGACTTTTAATAGAAAGTGAGATTAAAGGGGAAGAAAATAAAAAAAAAATAAAAAAAAAGAACTTCTGACGGGGGAAAAAGACCCCAAAGTCGATAAAGAGCAAAAGAAGTGCTGAACATGGATGGAGCTGGGCTGTGCAGCTCACCTGGCTCTGCCTGCACTGCTTCCAAGCTCCAATCCAAGGGGAATGAGATGTGTCATTAAGCAAGTGGAGTGCTGCAATGTGTGTATCCATATGCACAAATGGGATGTCTTCAAATCTACCTGACAGGCTCCGACATCTCCCGACTCTCGCCAGCCAGTGTAATAGCAACCCACGGGGGGGAAATCAAAGAGGGGCAGGAGATGATGAGAGGAGGAAAATTACGTGCTTTTAAATCAGCTCTGAAGGATGGAGACAGGAAGGGAAGCACTTTCCTGGTCAGGTGGAGCCAGGCTGGGATTTTCATTTCCAAAGGAGAGTAAAGGGGAAAGGGAAAAAGAAGCAAAAAATCAAACCTCACTAGAATAACACCATCTTATTAGTAATAGCTACCTTGCTTTTTAAATAATCTCCCAGATAAATACAATCTAGGACAGATCTCAGAGACTCTTTGGTTCAACAGGTTGGGAGGAGGGAGGTGGTGACCCCATCAGTTTTCAAAATATAGGTCACACACAAAAGCAGCACTTACAAAATGAACGCTCTTGCTTTTCACGGCGAGAAATTGAAGAAAATTGCAGCCAGCAGATGCCTGTAGGTTGATGCAGTGGGAATAATCTATTTCTTTCTTTCTTTTTCTATTTTTTTATAGTTTCCCCTGCGAGCAAATACAGAGCAGCAGATGTTGGCATGGAAGAAGGGATTTGCTCTAAACAAACAACCCACTCCCTCCTCAAAAAGCTTTGTACCAGACCAAAATCAAACCCCCTCACCCCATCCCCTTCCCCTAGAACACAAATGCTCAAAGGTCCCTCAATCAAAACAAAAAGCTTTAGGACTTGAACCATCCAGGTTACTTTAGGAACCTCCCAGTTTGTTTTAAATCTTGATTGGGAGAATTATCCTGACAAGAAAATTAGCGGAAAGTCAATAAACCTGTAGCCTGGAGACAGAGCAGGAGGAAGTGGTGGAACTCATTTGCTCACGCACACGGAGGCGATGCGGGGCTGCCTGGGCTGGCAAAGTTCATTATGGTTTTGCCTGTGAAGCCGTGAAGTGCAGGTAATCATATTTAAAGAGATAAGAAACACAAGGAGCGCGGGCCTGAGCCGCGACACAGAAATTCTCATTTATAGCAGTCACGGGTGGAAAATCAATACCCACTTTTGGATGCAAAAGGAATGTCAGACTTGACAAAGCTTCTTTGGATTTTTCTAACCCCCCTCCCTCCCCTCCCCTGCTCTGCTACTACTTCAAAACCAAAAAACACAAGGAGATTTGCATGCTTGCTGCATCCAAGGCTCCCCCCAACTTGGCTCACAATTCCTTGAGATTTTCTCTGGCAACAGCCTCATTCCATCTATCCTTGTCAGAGTGCATCTTCCTCCTCGGTCCAAGCAAATTGTCTTCATGCCACTTACTCGGATCCTTCTGCCTCCCTTCTGCGCTCACATCGGCGGATCCGGCTCCAGTGCCAGAGGGGAGTTTGTATTTACATGGGAATTGAGGAAGTCTGCTCCAAAAATGCATTTTGGGAAGAGGATAGATTATTCTGCAGCTTCTTTTAATTCATTTTTAAGGTGATAGGAGAATTGTGCATTTTTTCCCTCTGCCCTCTATAAAATAATGAATTATTGGCAGCAAATGGTTCAATAGGCTCTGGTGTTTATGAACTTCCTGTGCTCAAGCCTCATTATTTATGAGCTGATTCTTTCTGTAGCATTCCTGGAGAAATGGGAGATGCAAACATATTTCATCCTTTGGGTTGTTGGGATGATTCACTGTGATATCCCTGGGATCCACTGGGATCAGGGTGATCAAACACGAGCACTTTGTTAAGAGAAGGAACTGCAGCAGCTGAGAGGAACTTCTGTGAAATTTGGGGAGCAGCTTCCCAAAGAACCCCCCTGACCTGCACAACTGCTACTGCTTGGGCTGAGATAGGACAGGGAATAACATCCTGCAGCCCTGTAAATGCGGCTGAACTCCTGCTCCCTCCATGGGGGATTTTTACATCCCTGAGGATCCTCCCAGGTGGGACAGCCTTGGGGACAGGAGCTGAGCATTGGGGACTGATGATCCCACCTGTTCTCAGCAGGAAGGTGACACACACAGCTTCTTTTTCCTCAGAGCTTGTCCTGATCCTGCAAGCACAGGTGAGGAAAATGGAGTTTCCATCACATCCCTACCTATAAAAGAAATATCTCCATGGCTTGCCTCACTAGAACACAGAGCAACCAGGAGCAAGGCCTTGGTGCATGGATGTCACGTCGATGGGCTGACTTGGGCTCACCCATCCCCACTGTCAGAGCTGGGAAGGGAGAGTTTGATCCAAGCATCCCTCTCATGAATAAAGAAATCACCAGGCAGCTCCAGACTGAGTGCTGGAAGCTGTAACAGTCCTGGTTGAGCTGGGTGAGCAGGGGGATCTCATTGGTGACAGGACATGGGGAATGGCTTCAGACTCAAAGAGTGGGGATTTAGCCTGGATATTAGGAAGAAATTCTTCTCTGTGAGGGTGCTGAGGCCCTGGCACAGGGTGCCCAGAGAAGCTGTGGCTGTCCCTGCATCCCTGAAAATGTCCCAGGACAAGCTAGACAGGGCTTGGAGCAACCTGGGACAGGGGAAGGTGTCCCAGTCATGGCAGGAGTGGAACTGGGTGAGTTTTAAGGTTTGCCCACCAAACCATTCCACAATTCCATGATTTACATTTGGAGGAAGACTGGAGTTTGTACATCCCACACTGCACACACCAGTCCTGACTCCAGAGCCCTGCACCTCCCTGAGCACCAGCAATCAAGGAGAAAAGTTCTGGGGCAAGCTGTGAAATCTCCAAAATGAAAATCAATTCCATCTCTGCTTCACAGGGCCTAATGTGGCATTTACAACATAAACAATTTCTTCTGTTAGGGAGGGAAATTAAAAAGCTGTGCTACATAAAAGGGAGCAATGTTTAAAGTTCTGCTGGAAATGAACAGTCGGATTGGAGATAATTACAAAGGGATGCTGGGCACAGAGCCCCCACAGCAGCCACAGCTCCACTGCCTCAGGGACAGAGCAGGGAGATTCAAAAACCAGCACCAAAGCTGTAGGGGTGCTTTGAGGGAGGCAGGGAATGGAGCTGAGCTTCACAGGACAGCCAGGTTGCAGGAACAGCTCTCATCTCGAACAATCAGCACCAAGCTCCTCCTTTCCAGCTGGAGAGGAGCTTCCCAGAGCCAGAGAAGAGCCCAAGCCAGAGCTCCGAGTTCATTTTACATCCCCATCTCTCAGCAGGGTCAAACAGCCCTGGGATGCAGAAGTCCTGGCTTTAATTGCCAAAATGTCCTTCAATTTCAGCATGGCAGTGGGGATTGTGAGCTTCCCCCAGCTGGACTGATGGGAATTCCTGCCATGGGAAGAAATTTCAGCTGGGAGATGTGAGAGTGTTTGAACTGTGACGAGGGTGAAGTGCTGGAAAAGCATCTTGAGAGTGCTGTTGGGTGATGCCAGCAAAGAACTGAACCAGCTGCAGCCCAAACCCTGGCACCTCTGCAAACTCAGCCCTGAGATGGGGATGCCTGTGAGAGGAGAGGGATCACAGAATGGTGGAACTGTTTGGGGTGGAAGGGACCTTAAAGCTCCTCCAGTCCCACCCCTGCCATGGGCAGGGACCCCTTCCACTATCCCAGATTGCTCCAACCTGGCCTTGGACACTGCCAGGGATGGAGAGTCCACAGCTTCTCTGGGCACCCTGTGCCAGGGCCTGCCCACCCTCACAGGGAGGAATTTCTTCCCCAAATCCAACCTCACCTTGTCCCTGTCAGTGTGAAACCATTCCCCTTGCCCTGCCACTGTCCATATGAGAGTCCCTCTCATTATAGGGCACCCTGGGACTACTTCTGGGGAATCTCACACCCATCTCCTGGGCATGGGATGCTTCCCAGCCCAGCTGGAAATAGATTCCATGTATCTTCCCCTCCATGAACTTTTCCTTTGCCCAAAGCCCAGCAGGAGCTGTAGGAGACTCAGAGAATCCCTGCACTCTGCTGAGCTCCAACAGCAGCAGCACCACCCATGGAAGGGACTGGGAGGAGGGTCCAGGTGGCAGCAGGGACAGGAAAACACCCCAAAAAGGACTATGTGAGCACCAGGGGCCATTTTGTCTGCACTAGAGATGACTGAAGAGAGCCATAGGAATAATCTTCCAACACAGAAACAACCAGTGGCAGGAGGGAGGAAAGCTCCTCTCTGTGCCCACAGAAGATTGGATAAAAAATAATGAGCTTAAATGGCAGCAAGGAAATGTTAAGAAAGACACTAGAAACAGCTTCCTGAAAAATAAATAAAATAAAAATATAGCTTTGCAAAGTCTCAGTTCCTGCAGGTTCTTAAGCACTGTTTAGACAAACTTAGTCCAGGTGTAGCAGTCCTGTCAGATGGGCTTGGTGATGCAGTTGCTGTTCAGTCAAACCATCCCCATGCACAGCCATGGAAAACTTGGCATAAAAGAGCATCCACTGGCAAAGAAACCCAACAAATCCCAAGCTCTTTGGTTCCTCACCTGTGTCAGGTGGTCCTGAGCAAAGCTCCTCTGCCCAGGCTTATGTCTGATCTGAACATGGCAGAGGCACGAGCACTCTCCCCCAGCCTTTTTGCAGCCCTCTACATGCATTGAAATCTGATGCAAGAGGCCAGATCCTATTTTCCCTGGTTCAGGAAAAGAGATTTTGCAGAAGAAAGATCTTTCCCTGGCAGAAATGGCACAAAACCGCAGCAAACAAAACCACAAGGTCTTAATTCTCCTGTGAATGGGGAGCAGCTTCGGGGGAGGACTGGCTCCCAGATCATTCCAGGGGATGCCTTGATTTACCTTGATCAGAACAAATTAGAAGACATTTCTTTCCAAAGAGCACTAATCACTTTTTTCTTCCTTCCTGTGCATAAAATAAGATTGAAACACACTGCACAAATTGCTTACCACAGTCCCAAAAATGCTAATCAGCCACAAACATCTAAATCATGGCTCGAGCCCCAGCCTGGTAAGGTAAGAAAACAGTGTCAGTGCATAGAGAACTATTATTTACTGATGTCAGAAATAACTCTGGCATTTCCATAACTGTGAGCCTGCATGACAACTTCCTCTGGGAAACTGCTTCAGCTGCAGAAAAATCCATGACTTGAATGAATTGGGTAATTTTTTTTTTAAGGAGCAAGGAAATATGAACTGGGATGCAAGTGTTTAACCTTCCAAGGGCTCTGTCAGCTGGTGATCTGGGGAGGAATGTGCTCTTTAATAAACAAGCCAAGGGACTTTTCAGTGCCTTGCCTGGACATGCTAATTGCTGCTGTGTTATTAAATCCAAATGTGGATGGATAAGAGAGCTGGTCACGGCATTGTGGGTTTTAGGGCATCAGTGGTTCACTGGAAGCCTTTGGTGTCAGTGGTCTCTCTCCCTCCCTGCGCCCTCCAGCTCTCCTCCTAAGGCATCCTGCTCTTCTCTGGGACTCCAGCTCAGCCAGGATGGAAAATTACTGCTGATGAAGGCCAATCCAAAATCTGCCTGGCTGGTGGAGCCTGCCACTGTCACTGTCCCACTCCAGGCTCCAGCACACCTTGGGAGCACTTCCCTTGGACAGCCACCACACCCAGAGGTGTAGGTAGATCCTCCTACTCCAGACCTCTCCTGTGACACACCCATGTCCCACGGGCAGATTCCTGCAGGAAGAGCCCAGCTCAGCATCCCTCCTGCTGGTGAAAGCAGCATTTTAACCACAGCTCCAGCCAGCCTCAGCAGCAGAGCCCTATCACCACTGCCAGCTGTTTCCCCCCTCCAACCTCAGCTTCTCCTATCTTTTGGGGAGCACTCCCAGCTATCAGGGCACGTCAGAACCATTTTCCCTGATTTTACGACCCTCTGGGCTGGCAGCTCAAGTTAATACTTAGATTTATATTTTCCTGAGATAGTCCTGTTGAAAGGAAAGGGGGAAAAAAAATTCCCATCTTGATTTGCATTCCCTAGGGGAATACTGGCCAAGTTCATACAGATTTATGAGGTTATGAGGGTGGGGGTAGATATTGACTTAGTTCCTCCAAGGGCTCGGGTGGAGGAAGGGACACAGTGGACTCTTATCTTGCTCACACTGTTATTAAGCCTGGGTCGACTCCACTGAAGCTGACTGAGGATTTACACCAGTACAACCAAGATTAAAATCTGGCCCTGACTCCAGTCAAATCAAGTGAGCTACTGAGGATTAGGGCACTGCTAATAACTAATTCTCACTGCAGCCACGGAACAGATAAACCGGGTAATGAAAGCGGAGTGGATGGGGAAATGCTCCTGGGCTGTCTCCAGATCAGGCAAAGGCAGGAGTGCTACACATCCACAGCAAAGGGAACAGAGGGAAATGATCAGCTCTGGCCCCGGGAACCAGCTCCTCTGGAAGGGAGGAGGAGCAGGGCTTTGTGAGGAGGATGCACAGGGAGGGACCCAGGTCTCCCTTTCCTCCCAGCAGACAAAGCAACAAAGCCTTAGCAGGAGCGGGAATGAAAGGCTTTCTACACAAAGGTAAGGTAAGGGTGAGCCAAACCCTGCTTTTCTCTCTCAGAAACAAGCCCCCTTAAACCTGCAGCTGAGCTTTCCTTACAGTTACACTGCTGGAGCTGGAGCTTCCCTCTGCAGGAGACAGCAGGGCTCCTGCTCATCCACCTCACCACAGCACAGCCCTGCAGGAAGGGGTGACTTTTCCCCAGCTCTGAGGTGCCCAGCCTGGTGGAGAGATGCTGGGGAGGCCGAGAGCATGAGCACTGCTGCTCACTGCATGCCACAGCCTCCCATGGTGCAGCCCTGGCTGCAGCCATCCCTGCAGCCCCCATCTCCCTGCAAGGCCCTTTCTGCCTTTACCCTTTCCCAGGGAACAGCCGAGGTACGGCTGTGCAGATGCTCACTGATATTTTCAAATCCTCCAATTAACAGGAAGATAATTCATGCATTTGAGCATTAAAAAGGTACTTAAGTTGGAATAAATTCCGCTTCATTGTTTCCCAAGATTCACTTCCCACTCCCACAGCCGTAGGAAATGGAAGAGGCAAACACAACCTGCTCCTCGGTCCATCTCTCCTGGCCACCAGAGCCACCACCACCCTGTGTTTGCCCACTAATGAATTGCTTTGTAAAACCAGATCATATTATTCAGTTCAGTGTATTCCAACCTGAGGGTGCAGCCAGGGAAGGTTATTTTAAGCTAATTATCTGGGAATGTCCCTCCACAGATTGAGCATCCCCATCCCTCTGTATGAATTCCGTGTGATACTACAGAGGGGAGAGTTAAAAGCATCAGGAAGAAAGAAACAGCCCTGTGTGCATCACCTTGAAACAAAACAAACTCTTATTTCAAAGGCTAGCTGCTTTAATCTTCCTTATAATGGGTTTCCATGTTCCTACAGTTTAACAGGTTTGTGGCTTCTGCATTTAGCACTGGAATAAACAATGCTCCAGTAATTGCTAGGTCACTGGTATTTACTTGTGTCTTTTCAAAAACCCTCCCAGCACAGCTGCCTTGAGTGGGATAGACTGTAATTTTCTTTACTGTCTCCCACTAATGAAGGCAAGAGGGCAGGAGGACCAAGTCAGATGGTGGAAAACGAAGCCAAACAGCCTGGTTGACTTTCAACACAATATTAAAATAAACTCCCACCTGTAACAGATTAATTGGCCTGGTCTTTGGCAGCCTGACGGGAAATAAAGACCACTGCTCGAAACCAGTGCATCATTGTTTTAATTATAGCTGTTTTTCTTAGCTGGCCTGGTGAAAGGATTATTTTCCCACATGAATGTTTCCTGTGCAATTCAGGATGAGCAGATAACAGGGATGGGACCAGTGCAAAGAATGGGGAGGGGACAGCAAACCAGGCATGCTCCTGCAAGCTCCCAGAGCTGGGATTTATTGTTTCCTTCAGTGGAATGGGTCTCTGGGCTCCACACTTCACCTCCCAAAAAACAATGGGCACTTTTATCTCCTTGCTGCTCTCACGGTGGGAAAGCCAGACCCAGAAGAGGGGACAGCTCCTCACTCTGCAGGGACATGGCGTCTTGGGTTTCAATGCAGGATGTGCCCAGGGCTGTGTATTCCATCCCCAGCTGTTAACCCAGCTGTTCCAGTGTTCTTTATCTTCTCCAAACCCATCCTCCCTGCAGGAGATCTCTCCTGTCCATGGCCATGCAGTCCCAGGCCATGGCTGATCCAATTCCATCATCCCATGGGGAGATGCTCCAGCCAGGGGGAGGAGCCGAGCATTTCCTACCCGGATCCAAGCTGGCATTGGGAACACCAGAGCAGCCTTTTCCCACTGGATCCCAGAGGAAAACCAGAGCCTTGCACATCATCCCTGGGCCTGGGGAGGAAAACTGCCCCTTCTCCAGGAGCACTGCTGCAGCAGAGCCACATCTGTCACTGCAGGAGGATGGACACCATGGGATGGCACTGCCCCAACCCCTGACTGACTGACAGGGCAGCTTGCATTCTCACTCTGGCAGGGTTTGGGTTTGTTCTCTGTAATTCTGTATTTCTATTTTAATTTTCCTAGTAAAGAACTGTTATTCCTATTCCCATATCTTTGCCTGAGAGTCCCTTAATTTCAAAATTATAATAATTTGGAGGGAGGGGGATTTACATTGTCCATTTCATGAGAGGCTCCTGCCTTTCTTAGCAGACACCTGTCTGTCAAACCAAAACACATGGGCAGGGCTGGGAGCAAGGGTGAGGCTGGCACAGGTGAGACATCACATCTCTGCCCAAACAGAGCTGTGTTTGATGAGTCCACAGGCGCTTCCCAGTGTGGCCCCTTCCCAGCTCTTATGAAAACCAGTTCATTTTCCCAACAGAATAAAGGAAAGCTGTCCTGTATCCCTGTATCCCCTCACCCTCCTAACTCCTGGAATCACATCAACACAATCTTGGCTGCTCTTTTTAAAGTCCCCATATTCCTTGAATCTGAATGGAATTCCTTGCCATTTTCTGGCTATGAGTTGGCACAAATGCTTATCTGCATCCTGAAGAAAAGCCAAGCTGCACACACAGGTCACCCAGCAGACACAGGGAGAAGTCCCTGCTCCAGGCAGAGCATCACAAGAGTTTGCAGCTCTAAATTTAAGCTCTTTCTGCAGGTTGAGCTATTAATTACAGCTCTGGAGTGTTTCATGACAGTGCCTAATCACTGCCTGTGCCCTGCCACGAGGTGCTGGAATAGCACCGGATAATTCATGAAGGAGAACAGGAACGGAGGTTTACAGCTCATGGAGAAATTCACTTCCATGAGAAAGTGCAGCAGAGCACAATGGAGGCACTGAGCATTTCAGCACATCCCCTTTTTATGCTCCAAGCTGGTGGGTCTGAAAAGCAATGAATGCTTGGTCTAAAAACGAGCCATCAAATTTTGGCCAGAATTAGCAATATGTTCTTTCTTTGCTACTCTCAAATGTTTGATGAAAAACAGACAGCTCCTGCTGAAAAGCCCATGCTAAAAAACCCCCAACTTACTTTCTGTGGGAGAGGAAAAAAAAAAAAAGAACACAATCTGCTATCAGCTCAACCATTATTAAAGAGAGAAATCCTAATCCCATATGCTGCCGTTTACTCAACGATCCCCACCACATGTACACAGTGTCCTTACAGAGGAGAGATGAGAAAAGAAACCCCAGAAAGACAAAACTGGCTCCCCTCCAAACTGGTTTTGGTAACAGAAACTGAGCAGAGCAGATGCCAAGACCCTCCATCCTTGCCTTGACCTGGACAGTCTGGAGCTGTGGCCTTGGGGAATCTCGTAAGGTTCAACAAGGCCAAAGGCAGGTGCTGCACCGGGTCGGGACAACCCCAAGGATCCATCCAGGCTGGGGATGAGGGGCTGGAGAGCAGCTCTGGGAGAAGCACTGGGGGTGCTGGGGGGTGAGGGCTGGCCCAGAGCCCCCCTGTGCTGGGCTGAGCCCCCAGCGTGGGCACAGGGGAGGGGAATTCTGCCCCTCTGCCCTGCTCAGGTGAGACCCCACCTGCAGAGCTGCCTCCAGCTCGGGGGTCCCAGCACAGGAAGGACCTGGAGCTGCTGGAGCCAGGCCACAGGAGGCACCAGGATGAGCAGAGGGATGGAGCAGCTCTGCTGGGAGGAGCTGGCAGAGCTGGGGGTGCTCACCTGGAGAGGAGAAGCTTTGGGGTGAGTGAATTGTGGCCTTCCAGAGCCTGAAGGAACTGACAAGAAAGATGGGGAGAGCCTGGGGACAAGGAATGGAGGGACAGGACAAGGGGGAAATGGCCTCCCAGTGCCAGAGGGCATGCTTAGATGGGATATTGAGAAGGAATTCTTGGCTGGGAGGGTGGGAAGGCCCTGGCACAGGTTTTTCAGAAAAGCTGTGGCTACTCCTGGATCCCTGGAATTGTCCAAGACCAGGTTGGATGGGGCTTTGGGTAGTCTGGTGTCCCTGACCATAGCAAGGGTGAGACTAGATGAGTTTTAAGTTCCCTTCCAACTCCAGTCATTCCAGGATTTAATGATTCTATGACTTCTTCTCCTCACTGTATTTCTAGACGTTTTTGCTTGGCTTTTTCTTTGTCTGCTGTACCACCAGGGTTCAAAAAGCCCTCAGAAAAATATGATAAATAGAAAAATATCTCCATGGCATTTGAGATGTGATGCTTTTGGTGGTAAGATCCTTTATGTTCTCTGCAGGTTTTAAGAAATCTGAGCAGAAGCTGTGTTCTGAGAGAAGAAATCAAAGAGGTTTTAAAAGCCCCAATACTGCTGTGGGGTAACTCCAGAAGAGGGAGTGCACACGTGTGCCAGGAGAGAAGCCTCCCACATCTTGTTCCTTGCAGGTAACGAGGGGATGGTTCATTACAGGCAGTTTCACTGAACTCAACGTCTTAAATTTTTTACAGCACCCATGGGCATGGCAGGATCTGGTGATTTGCCACCTGCGCTGAATTTGTTACCTGCAAAGCAACAGAAGAGAAGGAGAGGGAAAAGCAAGAGAGAGAAGTTCCTTCAGCAGAGACACACGGTGTGGCCTCCTCAGTGAGCAGCAGCCCTGGCAGGCGGTGCTGGATGAGTTAATGCTTCATTAAGGACCTTTCCCAGTTCCGGCGCTCCGGCGCGGTGCTGAGCACGCTGAGCTGGAGGAGCTCCGCTCCTGATGAGCTACAACCCAGTGCCTCCAACATTTGGGTTATTAGAGTCGGGAGAGCAACTCCAAGGTTATTGCCTCAGTCCCAACCAGCTCTGCATATTTTGTGAGTGACTGAAGACTCTGCTGCTTTTCCTCTGCTTCTCTCTCCCTGCCGAGCCCCGGAGTGGCAGCGTTTGGCGGTGACAAAAAGCTCACAGTTTAGCTCCGGTTGGTTCCGTCGCATCATAAACCTTACAGGCTGCTGGAGGCCCTTTCTCCATGAAGAACGAGCGTGGGAGCACGGGCTGCACACAGCAGCGAGGCTGAGAGCACAAACTCCAGTTGAGATTTGCAGGAGATGATGGGGAATTTTGCCTTGCAACTGCCATTAGTTTCTGTCGCAGCCGGGTGATGTTGAGCACATGATTTATCGTGAGTCTCGCGCTGGTTTGTGTTGCTGTTCAGAGTAAAATATCACCTTTCCTTTAGATAAGAACAATCCCCTCTCCCAGAGTCCTGGCTCTGTCAGTGGCACATTAGGAGCATTAATAAAAGGGAGTGGAGTGTTAATAAATTAGCAGGTACCTCACAAACTTCAGCACAGGATCCCAGAATGGTTTGGGTTGGAAGGGACCTTAAAGAACATTTCATTCCACACCCCTGCCACGGCAGGGACACCTCCCACTGTCCCAGATTGCTCCAACCCCCTCCAACCTGGCCTTGGACACTTCCAGGGATCCAAGGGCAGCCACAGCTTCTCTGGGCACCCTGTGCAGGGCCTCCCCACCCTGACAGGGAAGCATTTCTTCCCAAAATCCCATCGATCCCTCTTTCCTCTTAAAGCCATTCCCTCTTGTCCTGTCACTCCAGGCCCTTTATATCAAAGGTAATAGGGAATTGCAGGGCTGTTCCAGGTTTTTGACTGAGTACAGCAATACAGACCCAAAATCAGCTTTGGGAACACAAACTTCAGCACAGGCTTTGCAACAAACACAGCCAGAAAAAAAGGAAAACAGAGAGAATCAGATCTCAAAACTGACATTTCCATTAAATTCAGGCAGATAGGGTGTATATGGACCTGTTCCTGCTGCAGGCACCTCTCAGCAGATGTAATTAAAAGGAATAACCAGATTTGTGGTATTAGAACAGCCCAGTCTGATCCCAGATTGTGCTGTCACTGAGGAGGAAGAAAGGAGGTCTTGGGGAATTTCTGAAATAATTTTAATAATGAAGCCAAGCCTCAGGTGAAAGGTTTTCACTAGCAATTATTATCCACACCTGTTGGGCACTTGGAAAGAGCTCATGCATCTCACTGTCCTGCTTGCATTTATAGAACTTCCTTGCACTCAGAAGGGTCCCAAAGTGATTAGAATTGACTGGCTACAGGATTCATTTCCCTGGGCCTGAACTGCATCGATTCTGGTGTAGAGCACAGCAGCTCTTTAACGATGAGCTGTAACAAACCCTGAGAATTCGAGGCAGGAGGTCAAGAACGACTCAGCCATCCAAAACTACCCAA